>PPHD01028211.1:0-10946 GCA_002909625.1 Bambusicola thoracicus
ATGGGGCCTCACAAGAACAGAGTAGAGGGGGACAATCACCTCCCTGTCCCTGCTGGCCATCCCTCTCGAGACGGAGCCCAGGCTGGAGCAAGACATAAGAAGCAGCACCATAGCCCTTTTACCATGTTTCCTCTGACTTTTCACCATCTGCTACCATGTACAGCTTCCTAGTGCACAAGAGATGGAATGTGCCTGGCTGGAGCAGGCAGAGCCCTCCTTGTACCTACTTCTGGTAGCAGCTGGGATCGTGGCCTGGATTTGCTGCTGGGTCTTTGCATGTTGGATCAGCAAGACCTTTGCCATAAGAAAAAAAACTGCCTCCCACTCATAGACCATCACCCTGCTGGACATTAGCTATGAAACACCAATCTTTTCCCATTTCTCTAGGAATGAAAAGGCTGCTTTTTGCTCCTGGCCAATCGCATCCCATCTTCTCCCTTCTTCCCCACTACTGGAGGAGTCGGCCTCCTCTGCTTGACCGACAGGTGAATAACTGGAATTAGACAAAACAAACAAAAAAAGGACCCGTTTCTTATAGACAAACAGCTTTCCATGTAAGCATTAAATATCAATTACAAGAGAAGCCATGCATTGCTTTAATTATAGTCACGAAAAATCATCCCATTAATCAAGTTTCTAATCAGCTAGTTTCTCGTAATAAGGTGGCAACTGCTATTTTATCGATTAACTCTTAACAGGCCACTGAGATAAATCAATCCTGCATTTTTTTTTGCATATACCCTGCTTCATAACAGGAAAAAATATTCCCTTTATCAGGGAACTTGCCTGAGCGCAATCTCCTTGCTGCCTGGCTCTTGGCAGTGCTGCTGCCTCCCTTTGGGGCTTGATCCTTGCGGCTGGAAACGGGGGCTCTTTGCTCTTACTTGCTCAGGCTCCAATGGCAAGAGCTGTGATTTAGGCGGCTGGGCCCAGTTCAGATTGGAAGGAGGTGGGAAAAAAAGGGGCGAGATAGGGAACAGAGAGCTTTGTCTTTTGAGAGGAGATGAAAGGGGCTGAGCAAACTTAGTCTAGCAAAAGAAAAGCCAAGAAGAGACGTGGTCTAGAAATGTACGGAGAGCCAGAGGGAGGAAGCGAGGGCGAAAAGGAGCCAATTCAGCCAAAGAACAAATGAGAACAAAGCAGCCGTGAATTAATATAGGCTGGAATTTAGAAATAACACGCTAAGAGGCTCAGAGCAGAAAGACCTTCTAACAGCCTTCCCTTGGGAATTGCTGGGCAAAACCTAAATGAATTTCTCCCCGAACTGGACCTGTGCATGGGGGAGTCCTTGCCAGGACTTTGCAGTGGTTAGGCACACACACGGGGCTCCAAGGAGCTCGTCCTGTCATCAGAGAAGGGTTTCTAGGATCCACATCCAAGCTAGACGTGAAGCCACTTGATTAATTATTGCCTCTGCTGACTTCTCCCACCTACTGCTCAGTTCAACACCAATTATTCAGGATCAGCTCATAATAACCTATTGAAGAGGTACAGCTTTTTCATTTGCATAAGCAGTTTCAGCCAACACAGTCTGCTGAGACAGAAACTACACGCTGAATATTTAGCGAGTCTGACGGCATTTTAGAAGCATGTGACAGCACACAACTGATGACATCATGTGTTTGCCACGGCTCCTGAAGCTGAAGACTAACGCAGCAAAGAGCTTAACCCAAAACCGATTGGAGCAGCGTTAAAAAAAAACAACAAAAACAGAAAACAGATTGCTTCTGGATTTAGACACAACTCCCCGAGAACCCGTCGTGTGATATGAAAGTTTAAACAGAACTGCAAAAATAGATCTAAAGCCCTTCAGCAGTGATTGAGATTCGAGATGAGTCTCCCGTTCCTCCGCAAGGGATCGTGCAACAAGCTGGAATGTAAGGCCCAAACACGGTGTGGCCCACAAAGCCATGGTGGGATCGATGCTGCCTGCAGATCTGCACAACTCCAGCCTGGCAAGTGGTTGTGCTACAGCTTTAGGAGCTTGCCCAGGTTCCAGAGAGACCTGTTCTTGTTGGGGTTGGCTATGGGGTACCACAGAGCCTGTGACAAATGCCAATGGCGTAGAGCAGCACCTCACACCCAGTGAAACGAGAAGGGTGCTGCTGCACAAGCAGAGAGGTGAGCAGGGGAAAGGCTACGAGACACAAAACGCACAGCAAATCCCTGCCCAAGCCTCTGGCATCCCATGCTGCTCCTGACCTCCTCTGACCCACCCACACATCTCTGGATGGTCAGGAGAAGCTTTGCTGCTTGCTTTTTGAACACCAATAAAGGCATCTCCATGCTGGCACCTGCCCAGCAGAACAACACTTTTGGTCCATCTATTTTTATGACAGGGAGGGGGTTGCCAGGCTCTGCCCTGAGCCGGGTACAAGCAGAAGGAACGCTCACCCAGACAGAGAGCCGTCTGATTTATTCTCCGCCAAAGCAATTATTTATTCACAAATAAAACAAAAAAGGCAAGGGACCGGACGTCTGCTCCAAGGTGGCACTCTGGGAGGAAGGAAGGTGCTGGGACCCCACCCTGGGAGCACTGTCTGACACTTCTCCTTCCCCTGCCTGCAATCGGAACCCCTGAGTTAATCATCTCAATGGGAATGGGGGGCATGCAGTGTGGATCTGCACTGAGCTGCAGGGCACGAACCAGTCCCCATCACACAGCCCCAGCGTGCTTCAAGCACACCAGCAAGGAGGAGCCCAGGCACCAAGCTACTGGTTGGGTGTTCAAAGAACGAGTGAAGACGCCCAAGCAAACAAAGAAAGAGCAATTAAATAAAACATCTCACTGCCACCTGGATCGATTTTATCGAATAATACATTTTCAGGCCAGGCCTTGTGGGTCCCAGACACAGCCTGAACGAGCCGGGGAGAATTTGGACAGCTGTTCAGTATTGATGAACCCATGCGTACAAAAGCACGCCTCCACCCTGCAAGGCTCTGCAAAGGGATGCGAGGACAGCGTGCTTCAAGGAGCGGGTGTTTGCCTGCTGGCTCTTTCACGTTCAAGAATCGTATTTTCCAGCATGTCAAGAAGGCCAGGAGGGCTAGAAATGTACATTTGCTTTTTAGTGACAGCTGAACTGCATGAAATCTGGCTCTGGGGCTCTTGGAAAACAGAGTAAATAGCATTAAGGCTTGCAATAAAACTACTCCACTTGGCAGCAGAAGGCTTTTCTTACCCACTGCTCCTCCGGGCTCTGTCACTGTATCTTGCTCATGCACAGCAGTTTCAGTCTTGCTACCAGGAGCCTCCAGGGCACAAGAGCAGATCCACTGCATGCAGGACACTGTTCCATACAGGCTGGCCAGGAGCTTCTCAGCATGGCACAGGGCAAAGTTCCTCATGCAAAGCCTGCCAGGCCCTGAACACTTCCCACTGTGCATTAGCCTGGCTCCATACTGCTGTACAAATGGGTCTGTCAAGCATAAGTGAATTTTGCCCCCTCAGAGGGGCTAAATGAAAAAGTAGGGGGGTCCTCATCAGTCAGCAATGCCAGTTTGCCAGTTGTGCAATGCTAAGAACTGCCAACCCAGTGGCTGCACCAAACCCTCAGCACCTCCCAGGGCTGGGCTGCAATGAGGCGCCAGGAGGAGCCATCAGGACAGGATCTGGCACATCTTAGGGGAACACAAGTAGTTGCCCCATCCCAGAAGCAACCGGACAGCCAAAGCCACCCCCTCAGGCTCTTCCACACCCTCTGGTTGTGTTTTATCAATGCCACCTCCAGCTCTCCAGCTTCCCTAGCTCCTGTCCTGACAGAACGTGAGATTCAAAGACTAAGCACACTTAAATATTAAATGACAGGAAGGAATAACGAACAGAATGAAAAACATCATTTGTCACTAAACGGAGAAATTACTTGCGGAAAGAAAAGAGGCAAGAAGAGCCTGTCCGAGGGGTTGAAAAATGCCACGGCACAAGGTAGAGCCTCACCTCTGCTCCTGGACCACGTGCTGCCCACCCCAGGTTCCTCTACCCTGGTAATGCCCCACAGACCCCATCAGCAACTTGAAACAAGGAGCACAGCATGGGATGAAGGAAGGACTTTCATCACCAAGAACAGCAAGGTACCCCATATCCACCTTCCAGAGTGATTTATTACCTCCGTCCTGGGTCTGGAAACTCCTCTCCCCAAGGTGGGCACGTGAGTTCTCAGCATCCCTTCTTCTGCAGCCTGGCTGGTCCTTGAAGCCACAGCCACAGCTCCTCTCAGGCTGTCACCACTGAAGGATGGTAAGAAGAGCTCATTCCCAAACACCAGCCGCTCTCCTACACACATGCAGTCTTCAGTTCAATGCAACATAGAGAGATAAAGGAGACTGGAGCACGCAGCCCCTTTGTGCCTAGAAAGAGATCTCTCAAAAGCTTCTATAAATGGCTCCACAAACTTTACTGACAGCGTAATTGCACATTATCTCCTACAGCTTGGCTTTGACAATGTAGGGGCCAATACAAAGAGCAAAGAGGCTGTAATATTCATATTGACATTTCCCCAAAATGCCTCCCTTTCCTGATAAAGCCATTGTCTTATGAATATGGAAAGCTCGTCTGAAGGCTTTGCTTAAATGCAGCATGTTTGTATTTAATCAGAAGAGGTGGAGAGGTAGCAACCCCTGTGTGTGCAACAGTGGCCCACTGCTTTTCAGGATGTGCAAGACATAGCCCATTTCCATGGACAATTCTATTTGCAGCCCTTCCTCCAAAAGGGTTTAGAGAAGATTCACTTTGCCTCAGTATTTGGAAGTGGAGTTATTCAAATGGATTTCAGCCACAACCCAACAGGTTGTGAATTCAGATGACGGCCGGAGTGCCTGAGCTGAACCACAATGGGAGAGGCAGAGCAGGGAAGCCACCAAAAGTCAAGCAGAACGCAGCCCTGGCTGGGGAACCAGTTTCTGTGTGCTCCTGCAAGGCCAAGAGTTCCCACAGCTGTCTGTGCCTTTGGGTCCCCTCTCCAAGGAGAAAAGAAGCTGGGTTACCTGGGGGTAGCTGCTTGGCATCCCCCATCTCACTGGGTCAGCTCTTCAAGCACAGCCACCAGCAACAAATTGGTCTCCTTTAATGATGCTGCAGAGAAGAGTCTGGTTTTGACAGATTTATATTTAGACTCCCTTTCTTTTTTTTTTTGGTTCAGGATTTCTGTTTACCTTCTGGATAGAGCTCCGAGTTCACCCACAGAGGCAACCATCGAACCACGGAAAACAACACAAAGTAAAGGACACGCTAAAAAAAATCCATAGTATCTGTAATACCCTCAATTAAAGGAGCATAACTATTGAAGCCTGAAGTATCTTGAGAATCTAAGCCATCCATTCTGACAGCAGAAGGTGCCACTGCTGGAGGTGGGAACAATATCTTTGCCTCTCGGCTCTTGAGCAAGGAATCTCCCTCCCCTCTACCTTTCAAGTTTTACACTGGCAAAGCTGTTTCTTTTTTTTTTCCTGATCCTGTAATAGATATTTCTGGTTTCGGCGGTACGGCTGGGAAGGCTTAAAAGAAAAGTTTGTTCCAGTCTCATGAGCTGGTCAATTGACAGGGATTCAAGCACCTCGAGTCTAAAAGGGATAAGCAAATTTCTGGTCACGGTCCAAATTTCAGAGAGAAGGGCAAGAAAGTTTATTGAAGGCTGACACCAGTGAACTAGAAAACACCTTCAAAGATGGTCGAACACTTACTCAGAGAGGCTGGGAGTGGGAATTGTGTGAAACAGCTGCAGTTCAGGGAGCATTTTGTTGAAGGTGCTCTTTCTTCCTCTGAGAAACAACCCAACGGGCAGCACTGGAACTGGAAAGCTTTTTGTTTCTCCACCCACAAGTTCAGCTCGCCTGACAAGCCCCCTCCAGCAGCTAAACCCTTCCATTTGATGTCCTTCCAGGTCACCAGCCAATCTGCCACCTCCCGGGTGCAACCTGGCTTCCGAGGGTGTCAGGAAGTGATGGGGAAGCTCTGCTTTCATCCCTGTGGCTGCAGAGAAGCAAACCGCGATCCCCAAGGCAAGCATCACTGCAAAGAGGCGACTCAAGGCACATCTGTTTCCTCAGCCACCAGAGATTTGTCCCTGGGATTTCACACATAAGGACGTGGGTTTTTTTCTTTTTCCCATGGGAGAGAAGCGGTCCAACAGGATGCTGTGGGCGGTGGGATAGAAAGCCCACGCTTGCCAGCTCCAAAGAGGACAAAAGCAGCTCCTCCTGAGAAAGGGCAGCACATGTCACTGAGACAGCAGGAATGCTGTCAGCTTCTCAGCACCACAGGCGCTTGGCAAGAGATCCCAGAGCAGGCTGAGCCCTGCCAGGCCTCCGGCTGTCCTCACCTCCTGCTCTGGGCCGTGGCTCCAGCAGGACAAGGAGCTCTCCCGTCCCAGGGCCATGCTGGACCTGGAGAACCCTTCCCAGGCCACGCTGCACTATTGCTCGTCCTGACGCACAGCCACATCCTCACCACAGAGATGGGATTTGCCTCTTCTCGTGCTATGCTGGCATTGGGACCACCCAGCCGAACGCGAGACCATATGGCAGAATGAGGACGGGCCAGTATCTCACCATGGAAGTCTTTGCGACCTGTCTCTCAGGCATTAATCTGACACACATCCAGCCCAGCCCCAGGGCTCCCTGCAGACGCTGGCCTGCTTGCCAAGGACACCTGCCCCAAATTGCCTCCTTTCAAGGCTTTCTATCCAGGCCAACACAAAAGGGGCAACTCAGGTTGCGACCAAACAACCAGCAGGTGCTTCCACCAGCGGGTGTTTCTCCTATGAACCAATCCTAATGCAACTCTGGGCACCGTGCCTTGCTCTCTGCTAGGGAGGAGTAATGGTAACCAGTCCCTCAGCATCCCAGGGGACTTTAGCCAGGCCACCAGCACGGCTCAGCCCTCAGCACAGGGGGACAGACCCCTCCAGCTGCCAGCACAGCCCCACACTGGGGTGCTGAGCACAGCCCGAGTGGTGCTGAGCCCCATCTCCGTGTCCCTCTCCCCAGGAGCAGCCCCGCTGTTTGCTGCCAGTTTTGCCCAGCGAGGCTCTTTCAGGCAGAGAGCACCAGGGTGAGCGTTCCGCGATGGAGGATGAACTCAGCAGCGCCAAGCGCAGCTTCATTTTATTGCAATCAAGCAGAGTCCCACCCTGACAAGCCGAGGGGTGAGCGATGGGGTAATGGGCAAAGTGCCACAGAGCACAGCAAAGGAAGGCCCTCGCCTCCCGCCCAGTGCCCTCTGCCTCTCCCCAGCCGTCTGCAATCACTCGTGGAAGTGCCAGACCACACGGAGGAATGCTGTCAGAGCACTAATTCATAGGCCCTTCACGATTTATGCTCGGCCTTTCAGCCGCTCGCTTCCTCCAGCTGCAGCAATTAAGGACGGCGAGCCGCCCAGGCTCTGCCTGCTCAGAGAGCACCACTGCTCTGAGCCCCTCACATGATCAATACCACATTAATGGCAGACATCTCTTTAACATCAGTGTAATAACAACGAGTATGGCCAAGCTCAGCACATTAGCCACGAGAAGCAGACGCTGATGGAAAAGCAGCCCGCACCAGCGCTGCCCAGCTCCATTGGCCAAGGTGACTTGCTGTCACAGTTCCCTGGACGAGCCCATTTTCATGGTACAGCAACACCCCAGGTGAGCTCAGATGGCCACTTCCCCTAAATCTGAGCCTCCTTCTCCCTCTCTGGGCATCAGGGCTCTTTTCCCAGAGCAATAAACATACCAGCGTGCAGCAAAGTAGCTAGCAGGAGACTTCAGGGGTAAAGACACAGCCCCTCTCCCTCTGGGGTTATTTTAGCTGGGATGCATCTTGATCCAGAGACCACAGAAATAATTTGCCTGTGGGAAAGCCAGACCTTTGGGTGCGCTCAGGGTATCCATCCAAACCCAATTCCTAACAAGCAGCAGTGTGTACCAGGACAATCAGAAAAGCAATAGGCAGTTCCATTGGATGCTTCACACAGATCCAGCACCAGAACTACAAAAGAATACAGCCCTCTCTACATCAAAAGGAGCTTTCAGCAAGGCCCACCTCACTAAGACATGTTAATAAACTCACAGCTGGCTCACTACTAAATCCCCAGGCCCAGATTCCCTCCGATGTGTGGAAGATGGGATGGGATCCCACGTAGCTGTGGCGCACGCAAGTCTCTACGAATAGCCAAGCCAAATGCAACGGGCTTGAAGGGTATCAAAAAGGTTTTGACCCCTTCTTTTCCCTGCTGTCTGTGTGTGTTCCAAATTTCTGTTACGTTGTGGCACGCAGGGCACCCAGCTGGATGAACAGGAAGCATTTGAGCTCAGACTCATTTACCATGATAACAAGGCAGCGTAGACACCCAGCATTAGTAAGTCCTCCATTTAAGGGTGTTATTTGTTCTGCAAGGCAAAAGATGTATTTTCTAAGGTCTCAATACCTTCCCCAGCACAGGAGAACATCTCTTGGTATATCTTGGAATAGGCTCCCCAGGGAGGTGGTTGAGTCACCATCCCTGGATGTGTTTAAGAGGCGTTTGGACGTGGTGATCAGGGACATGATTTAGCGGAGGGTTGTTAGAGTTAGGGTACTATGGTTAGGCTGTGGTTGGACTTGATGATCTTTGAGGTCCCTTCCAACCTGAGTAATTCTATGATTCTATGATTCTCTTCTCCGTCGGGTGCGTGTTCAGAACCCAAGCCTCAGTCCCAATGGAGAAGCAGGGCCAACCAAAGAGTAGAAACAGAGGAAACCAGGCTCCTCTGCCACTACCCCTAACCCCAATCTCTGGCACTGCTATGAGGGAGTCATCTCCTGTGTTGCCCTGAGCGTTTGCCCAAAAACAAGGGCACAGCAGCACTGCCACCCCCACAGGGAGCCTGGGAGGAAAGGAAACGTGTTCAGATTGGGGAGGTGCTCCAGCCCTGAGACAAATGGAGCCAGAGAGACCTCCAAGAGAGGGAGAACTCTCATCCGAGAAGCACATAAAATATAAAAGAGAAGTCACCATGGATGTTAATATATAGCATCAGGATTGATTCCCCCCTCCTGTTCCCAGTGTCATGTGACAACATTAATTAAATGTGTTTCTGACCCTGCTGGGCTTCTTTAAATATTTGCCATTCTCCACAAGCACTGTTTGGTTAATGAAATGAAATTAATGAGCTCATTAGATTGTGCCGTAATCTTTCAGATGCAAGCCTGGCACTCGGATTCACTGCCTCCTTTCTCTGTTCTCGCAGTTTAACTCAACGCATTCAGCTCCAGAAGCAACAGCAGAGCAATGAAGTAATCAATTAAACGGGCAGCCAGACAAGGAGGGGAAGGAGGGAAGACCACAGCCAACGAGGCACAGCTTGGTAACTTTCCCACGGGAGCCGGTCCCGCAGAGCGCATGGCTCAAGCGCGGGCGCCGGCACATAGCTCTGTGCCATGGAAGCTTCACCAAGGTGAAGATCAACCCGAAGCAGCCTGATGTGGCAGGAGCCGGATCCATGGCTACAACTGCTCTGGTTTGCCTGTGAAAGCCAACAGCCCTTCCTTCTCACCCTGCTCTCGCATGCAGATATGAGGAAGGAAATGCTCGGCGTCTCCTTGCTACCCACTCATCCCAACTCCCACCATGCTGACACAACCAGCCCTGGGGCAAATTTTCCTCACCTCTCCCCCTGCCCGGGGCACATTCATGGGCTGCACTGTCTCTATTCCACACCATTTGAGAAGGAAGCCTTCTCCCCAGAGCGTGCTCAGTTTCCCCACTGCCTCATGAAGCTCCAGCAAAGAATTAACCCTGATCAAAGAGCCTCTATGGCAGCACAAACTCCTCTGATGGGAAGGAAGATGGGGGGGGAGGGGGACAATAACACAAAAAACACTTTGGTGAATCTCTTTCCAAGAAAGCAAATAGGTGTACTTGTGCATTCATCTAAGCCCCACAGTTCAGAGATTGTGCTAGCTATGGTGACTCCTCATAGCACCAAAGGAATTCAGGGTAGGAAATGTATGCAAATCGAATGCTCTCCGTGGCTATATTCTCTAACAGATTGGATCACAGAGCTTTATCAAGCTCTCGGTCCCCAAGCTTTTGTAATTTACCACGCAGCCCAGAAGTCACACATGACAGTGAACCAGGCCTGCTGGGGAAAAACAAAGGAATGATGAGCACAAACTGGGAGAAGCGAGAAGAACGCATTCACACAGCATGGCACTGAAAAACCCTAAGGACAAAAGAGAAGCAATTCCCCCATTCTCTACAAAGGCCTCGGGGAAAGCAATGCCACAGTCACTGCTACAGAGTACACAAAAATCATTTTTCCACTTGCAGGTGGCAAGGCCAAGGCTGGAGTAGCCACACAAGCTGCATTCTCAGACTCGTTCATTATGCAGCCCTCCTGCATGCAAGAGATGATCTCAGAGGAGCCCTGAACCGTGTCCCCTCCATGTCTTAAAGGATTATCACAGCCTAGCTTGAAAAACCCCATACCACACCCCTATCCATTTCCTAACTCTGAAGCCTGGTGTCACTGCAATCCCAATGCCAGGCTCTGAGCTGGACTACCACTGGGTCCCCCCAGGTCTCCTCCAACCCCGTCACATGTGGGGTTCAGGCAGCCAACAGGCAGTCCCGGGAGGAGCTGGACTTACCTCTCATTCAAAGGATTGGAACGTCTCCACCTTTGGTGACTGATGATTAAAGCAGAGGGGAAAAGCACGGCTATCATTTACCTGTGACCTCACGGGGGCCGCAGATCATACAGGCTTGTTGCCAGCAGGAACCGTGGCCAGAAGAAAGTAGAGGAGGCAGATACTGAGGGCTGCATTGAGAATAAATAAGGAAGCCAGGCTGACCTCCTTCCATCCCTTCCTCTCTGCTGGCACCCCCTGTAAGCATCTGGATTTTAAGGGGGGGCTTCAGGCATCACTTCAGACAGCCTGCCACATATAGGGGCTGACCCAGAGACACGGGGAAGGGCACAGAGGAG
>PPHD01028212.1:0-10946 GCA_002909625.1 Bambusicola thoracicus
AAGGTTCAGGCTGGATGTTAGGAAATACTACTTCCCTGAAAGGGTGATCAGGCACTGGAATAGGCTGCCCAGAGAGGTGGTGGAGTCACCGATCCTGGAGTTGTCAAGGAATGTTTGGATGTTGTGTTGAAGGACATGGTTTAGCGAGAACCATTGGTGATGGGCAAATGGTTGGACTGGATGATCCTGTGGATCTTTTCCAACCTTAGTGATTCTATGATTCTTTTTACCTGCCTTAACTTGTCCAACAATAATGTTTCTGCTGAACAGTAAATGACTGAAAAATGCTGACTACTTATGCATTGCTCTAGATGAGGAAGAATGAGTAAATACCAAGGCAAAAGCTGTAAAGATATAAATGGAATTTTCACTTTGTACCTTCTTTTTAGTGCCTGTGGGGTTTATTCTGCTAAATTTAATTGATAGATAATGGCGAATTTATTGTTGCATGAAGCTTACCAAAACATGGAAGTGCACAGCTAAATCCTATTATACCAAAGAGGTATTCTCTCTTTACCTAAATTACTGTTTAGGGAAAACTTTACATGTGTATAAGTACTGATTTAGAGTAAAATATACAGTTTTGAGCGCAAAGACTGACTTTGAGTGAGCTACTTCTACAACACGTTTTGATACATCATCATAGTAAATGCCAGAACTTTCACTCAGTAGATTTATAATAGCGTATGTCATTCTTCTTAGTATCATAAGCAGCTGATAATCATCATTTACATATATCACTGATTTTATTACTAGTACTTATCTGATTCTTCTTCAACAAAAATCAGCTGAATAGCCAGCTCCACAAGCGAATGAATTTTCTTTTCAATGAAATCAGAAGTTACTTAAAAAGAATCTTAAAAGAAAACTTTGGCAGTCTCATGATCAAGCCACCTGAACCACTGAGTATGATTAATTCTCCTCCTGTTAATATGCGCCAGCTTTCTTAAATGCAGGATAATGCAGAAAAAGACTAAAAGCTTAATGTTTTTCATACTCTTGAGCCTGGATGTTTATTCCTACTTTCCACTGTGCTTCTGTGCTCAAAGTTAACTCAAAACAAATTTAATTTTCCTGAATTGGTGTATTTTCTTGTCTATATTTACATTATTGTCTCTTGACAATTATGCATTCTCAGCACATGCTAGGCCAAGATCGTTCTCTTTGCTGCGCCAGAGCTTTGACATTTTATCCCAGATGAGGATCACCCCTCAGATTTGTACCCTGAATTGCAAATGATCTGGTATTTGTATCTACAAATATTTTTGGTCTTTTCCACACCGAGATAAATCCAAGTCCTTTAAAAAAACAGGCATATTATCCACTAGGAATATAGGAGACACAAGTTAGTGCCTCAACTTTACTTTTTTTTCAGGACAAAAATAAATTTAAATTTGATAAAAATGTAATATATAAACTATATTATACCTTTGCACAAGCACATACATAAGAAAAGTTACATGAACAAAAACAGGGAAGGTAATTTCTGAAATATTCAGATTATACCTGAGAATAAAAAGGCTTAGGGGAACATTAATGCTACTTATATGAATATGGAGCTTAGATATTAAAATTCATGAGGACCTGTCAACTGAACTGGTGCAAACTCTAGTTGCCAGAAATACATGATGACACTGCAAGCTGGCAAAGAAAGCTCATCCTGGTGCTATTTCATCCCTCAGCATATCAAACAGGCTGTCTTTCACCAATATGGAGCTATATGCAAAGTATAATTCTACACTATTGAGTGAAGGTATTCTCCTGAGCACAGGGAATATGCATCATTCCCTGCTTCCCAGACACCAGACGGGCTAGGATTTGGAATGACAGTAAGCTGCCAACCAAATTCTGTGTTTACTCAAACATACGTTGTCTTCTCTTCCAGATGACTTGTAGTGAAATTTAACAGGCGTCATCCATATGTTCACATTCATATTCCATAAAATACTTGCATGGTACATCAGCAGGCCCCTTTCAGAAAGCTCTAAATGGCTTCCCTAACAAGGCACACATTATTAATGCAATATAGAAATTAACCAGCAGAGTCTGTTAATCAGACTTTGTCAGCCAGGGATTTAATGTCAGGATGTAATCAAACACGGCTGTTGTGGTGAGTGATTTAAACTGTCGGTCGTGTAGAGTTTATACTTTACTGAGTAAGCTGATTCTAAAAATCATTTAAAGCCTATAGCTTCATCACTAAGAAATTTCTTACAAAAACCAGTGAATCACTGGTCTTTTCTGCAGCAAATCCTGTGCATAACATGATAAATTAAATGCAAACATCTGGTGTATCTGAAATCACATATGGTAAAGATAGTGGACTAAAAAAACTGGAATATTTTTAATATAAGTTTTATTAAGTTAAAGTATTGCCCCTCACATCTGGAGATTTTACTCTTTTTTTCTTATGCAGTGAACTACACTGAAATTACTTTTTCAAAGACCTCAAATTACTTCAGAAAATTCTGAGTAAAGTTTTGCACTGAATACCAAACAGATTTTTGATGGAACCATTCTTTGAACCACTCATTTTGAGGCACAGATAAGAATCATAACTTTTCCCTCTCTCTGTCTAAGCTTTCAGCTAAACTGGGAAAAACTCCAGACAGCCCACCTCATAGCATCAACAGCCTGAATTACCACTGATCCTGTGGTCAGCAATCACAGGTGAATTTTATGGCCAGTGAAATAGAGATCTAGAGCACTTAATCATGCACTGAAGTTGTTTGTGAAACTTGATGGCCTCTTAATGCAAGAGAAAGTTCAGAATATGAAAGGGATATTTTTAAGTGCCAGAATAATGATGATCAAGGAGAAAATACCCGATTTGAGCAAGGTTCAGGACAAAATGCGTGGAGCCCCTTCTGTGTTATTTCTATGCGAAAAAGTCTAGTCATATCAAATAATTTTCAGCATTTCCATCTCTCAGTGAAGAACCACCTAGGAAAAATAATTGTTACTGGATTTGTCCATCTTAGATGTGCAAAGTTCTAGGCTAATGTTCCATTCCAGAGATTTCAGAGTAAAATCACCATCAGAAGGCATATCAAAATCTTTTGTGTCACCAAAGAAAATCCCTAGCTTGGCAAAGTAGGTAGTAAATTCTACTTAAATCACTAACTTCCCACAGGTTGAGTTAGAATGAAGGTATTTCTTAAATATGGGAGTTTGAAGTCTTTTGATTTTAATAAACTCTTCTTTCAGCTCCCTGAGAATCAGAGAATAGCAGTTTTTTGTAGGGCACTTGCAAAAGTATAGAATTTTGAAGAACAAAACCCCACAGTTGTACTTTTTCCACAGTGGTTTCCTAAATACTTGTTTCCTAGATAATTTCATGGATATCTTGTTTCTCAAGGTAGCATGAGAGCAGGAATAAATTATACTGAATTATTTTTTTCAGAGCACAAGTATATTCTGCTCAAGTGTATGTACTCAAATTGTGCTTAACCCACCAAAAGTGCCAGGGAGGTCAACAGAAGGACCCCAGAGCTGGTTCTCTAAAAGATTCTATGATCAGTTACCATTTCTTATTAGCAAGAATTGATACCAGCAAAACATAAAGCCTCCTTTCACATGCATGTCAGTTTAACTGCTTTCCAGGTGCATGATTTCTATATTTCTAGTGATGGTAGAAAGAGTTTGAATTTCAGATCTCAGTGGGATGCTCAGTAGAACTAGCAATTAGGAAAAAGGGAACAGATCTCCTGTGAAATAACTGCAAGGTTTTGAGCATGGATCCCCATGGCACTCTTCTTACTGTTGCTTTTCTAAGCTGAACTGCAGTTTAATGAGACCAAGTTTAATTTTTAGGTATGGAATCTGAATCAGGTAACTGATAAAGGAGTCTATGTCATGTCTTTCCTGTGTCCCATTTGGGAAGCCAATCAATCAATTACTGTTATACTGCACATGTTGCAAAGATTTGAGATCATTCTTTAGTCTCTTAAACTTATTGAAATAACACCTAATAACGTCTCACATATTTATCAGCATTTCTGAGGTTCTTACATTGTTTATCTGTTTGTTTAACTCAAATTCCTACAAAAATAACATTTGTCATAATTTTGCAAAATAAAAATCAATTCACATGAACAGAGAAGTGAACTGTATTAATATCTGTAGCTATGCTTAAAAGCTATGATACCAGGTATTCTAGCTAAGTACAGTTATAAACCAGAACCTACCTCTGCACAATGAAGAAAGATGACATCTCTAGTTGAAGTTTCCAACCATTTTGTTAAGCTTCAGGAAAAGCTCAGTATTTTAAGATATGAAGTAGATTGTTGAGATCCTTCTTAATTTGCATTTTAGTTGTTTTCCATGTAGCTAACCATGACACAAACAAGATTCTGATGACATGGAAGAGTACATGTGTCTCTCATGAAGACCACAGAGATTTATATATGGTAGTGTGAAGAAAAGGATCTCCGAAACAAACAAACAAACAAACAAAATTATTCACACTTATTTTTTCTGAGCTTCTCTGTCTGTGGGCTTCTCTGTGTACATGCACAGGAATGCTCTTAACAAGACTAAGCATGGGATTCTTCGGGATTAGAACTGTCCCGATAATTTACTGGAATTGTTCCCATCTCAGTTGCTATAGAGTTTTTTCTATGGAAAAAAAAAAAAGTGCTTTGCAATAGCAAAGGTTTTCTATCATATTTATTATACCAGTAAGAAAGAAATTTCCCATTTTTCATTAGAGAGGGTTGATAAGGCCATTTGTGCTGTTAAATACATTGAAGTAACTCTAGTAAAATAACACTTATTAATGAACTGCAATACTTTCATGTACTGTGAATGGTAAATGGCAGCATTTCCCCACAAAATCAGTCCTGCAACATCTAAGCTGATAATTTAAGACATTCTGCTTAGAAGAATGTGCTGAAACCTTGATATATACAAGTAAGAAAATGCAGCTTCTTGATTTTTTTCCTCACATTTAAATTCAGAGATGTCATATTGGAGAAAATCAGGTTACAAGGTGAAATTTAAAGCCGGTTCCTTGAACATTCAGAAAGAGAGAGAAAAGTGCAAGTCACCCTGAACCCTTTATTTCCAGACTCTGGATAATAACTTTGTAATTAATTGTATTACATTTATCAATATGCCCACCTTTAGCACAGTGGAGAGCTGACACAGAATGTCTATATTCACAGTATCAAGATTTTCAACCCTGCGACAGACTGTGGCCACGCACAAACTAGTTATTGATAACAGTCTGTGCCTTTGATAATTCCATAATGCTGTGCAGGGATTTCTTGTGAAAGTACTGAAGCCAAAAACTAAATCACTCTAATAATTTAATCATATACAATATAATTTCAGTGGCCATTAACATCCCTCAACACTGCTTCTTTGGCTAGTACAGACAAAGCCTACACCAAATATCATGTTTGCCTATGTACTACTCTGCTAAAAGGATGTGGGTGAGGTTTAAGTATGGCTCTCATACTGAGGTCCAAACCAATTCATTACAAACACAGAAGCATCAAATACACCTTGGAGGCATACGTGTGCCAAAGGATTTCTTACTCCATGACTCCCTGATGTGTTCTGTTGTCCTTTGGTTTAGGCCTGGCAAACTTAGAACTAGAGTTTCCTTTCAGTCAAGCACTAAAAAAAGAAAATTTGTTTCTGGATATGTAATGAACACCCTAAAATTCCTTAACTAAAGATAATAGGAAAAGGAACCAGGTATGATAGAGAAACTGTCATTAACATTTATATGTCTGTATTTAACAAGTTTACTTCCATACCAACTCATGTTTTGATGAAGGTCACAATGATTTTTCAAGCTGGGAGGTGTACTTAGTCCTTAGAAGCTATTAAAGTTCCTTATCCTCTCCTCAAACCACTCATGGTACAGAAGTATTAGTATTTTGTTGCAGCTGGATCAGACAATTTGGAAACTAAAATTCTTTTTGTATGGCAACACAGTGAAAAATCTTCTTTATTTATTTAATTACTTATTTATTACCACAAATTAGTAGAAGTTCCACCCTTATCATATCCTGGTGTTCACAGATAACCATAGAATCATAAAATCATAGAATGTTTTGTGTTGAAAAGGACCTTACAGATCTTCTAGCTCCTAAATCCCTGATGATCACATACATTACACAAGTTGCTTGTCGATATGTAATTTCTGGATACTCTGGAAAGCCACAATTAAAATGTTTCAAGAAGACCATACAAAATAAGTGGATGCCTTGAACTGTTCCACTTCCAGCAAGGAATTCTCCTGCATAGAATCAATTACAATTGATTTTATTGTGCTATCATAAAAGAGATTCTTTAATGTCTAAGAAAGATTGAGATATTTTGTCCTCTGTTGAAAGCACAATTAGTCGATTGAGGAAGAGATTAATACTTCTATATTGAATAGATTAGAATTGACGTAAATAACTTTACACCACAGTAAAAAAAAGTATTGATTTCACTTATTAATTGATTCAGTCTTATTAAAAACAACATAATTACTGTAAAACTCTACTGTAAAATGTATGCCCAAGACAGCAGATAACCATTTCAATTGCAAATTTATCACATTCTTATTTTTGAGGGATTAACCTTGCAGTGTTAACACACATCACAATTGTTTTTATATAGACAAACAATGATTTCTCTAGATGTCTATCAAAGCACCCTGCATAAAGATGAATGGACATATTAGTATTTTGTTCAGTAGTCAGGGAAAAAAATGAAAGAATGTCAGATTTTATTGAAAGAGAAAGAAAAGTATCAGTAAGATGTGGAAAGAAGAAATCATACAAAGGGAGTGAATAAGCCCATAATGTTAAAGAGAGCAGACCAAAACCAATTGAACTACAAAGGAAACAAATCAAATACTACAAAGGCTGCTCTAAAAGTAATGCCTCCTATTTTATTATGTTGGCCATGTCATCAGAGGCAGATGTTGGTATGGCAGTAGAGGCTGAACCTTCCCAACAATATTCTGTCACACGTGGAAACAATGGCACACGATGACACTCATCAACACTTGATAAACATTGATGGAGACCAAATAATGGATGTGAGCACAGTGAAGCAGTGTGTGGTGCATTTCAATGATAGCAACAGCAATGTAAAAGACAAGCTATGTTCTTGATGGCCATGCACAGCTGTCACACTGTTAAATGAAGAGTGTCTACATCAGCTCATCCATGTACACTGTCAGATTACAACCAGGGAACTGTGTACAGAGCTGAATATCAGCATCAGTGCTTTTGAAACGATGATTACAATGTTGGAATATCACAACATTTGCACCAGGTGAGTTCCACAAATGCTCAAACAGGAACAGACAGAATATTGTATGCAAGTTTGAACCAATAAAATGCTGAAGGTGACAGTTTCCTTGATCACATCATTACCAGTGATGAGATGTTCGGTTGCCGCTGCGAGCTGGAGTCAAAATGATGGTCCATGGAATGGGGACATGTGAATTAACCACTGAAGAAAAAGTTCAAGACAGCCTTCAGCAGATAAAGAGATGTGTACTGTTTTTTGGGCAGGAGACGTGTGATCCTTTTGGATTTCCTGGAACCCAGACAAACTATCAGCTTTGGCTGCAATATCAAAATACTGACTAAGCTGAAATTCCAACTTCCAGAGTCAGGCCAGAGAAGACAATCTTTCCCTTGCAACACAACACCATACCTCACACCAGTTTGAAGACCATGGTGCATCCAGTGCAGATTTTTACAAGCATGGCATGCAGGCTTTTATCACTGGCAAAAATGCACAGCTAATGGTGGTGACCATGTTGAAAAATAGTGTTTTGTAGAGGAGAATTTACTCTGTCTAACAGTGTTATTGTGCTCTTTGTATTTGGTGTGATTTTTATGGAAATAAATAGCAGGAATTAGTTTCAGAGTAACCTGTTTATTTCCATATGCTGCAAATAAACTTATGTCAAATAATTTTTCCTACTATCATTTCCAATTATCACTTGGATTCCTTCCCTTCTTTGCTGTTAAGGGAGGAAGAAAGTTCTCAGAGATTATATGCCTACGAAGGAGAAGAAGCCTATCCATTCATGACACTTGTAAAGCCCAGATTTGCATTTTGGGCTCTCTGAAATGCTTTCAGTGCAATGCCCAATACCAACTTTTTGTTTCAGTTATTTAATGGATTTTTACAGATTCACATCTGGAAAGCAGGAACATAGTCCAGTTGATTACCTAAACATTAGGATCACATTCTCTGATATTCAAAAGACTTTTTAAAGTTCAAGTTATCATAAACTAATATTACTGTTAGAATTAGTTTACTAGTTTAAATAAATAAATAAGATTTTTACGAAAGAAAGGAAAAAAAAAAACCCTTCCTTCTTCTCTCCCCAGGTAAAATAGACATCCTGAAATTTGTTAGTCTGTTAGTCTTGCAGAGCTGGCACAGCACCACCAGTACTCAGGAGGCATCCAGATGCAAAATCCATGGGCAATTGCACTTACGATTGTTAATTGTCCTTAGAGTTTGTTACACAACTATTACATCTTTTAAGTGTTTGCAAGGTGAATTTAACAACCTTGGGTAAGTGCTGCTGGCCTTGCAATACAAAATTAGTGGAAATGTTGAAGCACATCCCTCTTCTGAATCAAATCCAAAAATACAACATAAAGGATATGTCTATGGGACAAAAACGTCCAAAGCGTTTTCAATTCATTTTACGTTCATTTATAGCAATTGCTGGCAGACTGATACTGAGAATAACAGACAGTGCACCCAGAAATCACAGCTTCTACTCTGCCTGATTTTCTAGCATGTGAATGTGCTCAAATGGAGAGCTTCTTTTTCCTTAACTGCAGTTAACTGCAACCTCTTGCACTAATATCACTGACAACCCACGGAGAACATGGAGAACAGCTGCTTTTCTGTAGTGCTGCCAGTATGTTCTGTGGTGGAAGAACCTCATATAAATAAAATACAAGGTATAAGTAGCAATAAACACAATGAATAAGTAAGAACTTTTCTGGAAACAATTGCTGAAGTGAAAAAGTACTGCTATTGATCATTTAAATATTTTTCTTTACCCAGAACTGATTTGGTTTGATCAAGTGAACAGGGAGAAAATTCTGTGATCAGTGAATTGACCTGAATAATTATCATGTGGATATTCCCATAATATCACATTTTTTTAGTTCCAGAGGTATTTACATAGTATCTGAACACTAACAAATCAGTTGAGTAATAGAAAACTCAACAAAAATTTATCTACATGTATTCACTGCTATACTAAACTTAATTAAAATTTATCTTGAAGTTTGAAACCATCTGAAAGAAGATGGATATGGTACTTTTTTCTAGAGATATATCAAATAAAAGATCTGTATCTGTTATGTAAACAAGAGATGGTATTTCCCAATTGACTCAAATTTTCATGTCTCACAAACCACAGTCCAGGCTCAAATGGGACAATATCCTGAAAAAATCAAATCCTGTTTCGTATTTCAGTTTTTGTTAAGATTCTCTAAAAGTCTAAAAGTCGTGGGATTTCAGAACATACTGGTGTAGGTGGTAATTTTCCCATAAAAGTTGTAACACCAATTATTCCTGCTGTCTATAAAAAGCTAAAGAATAAAACAAACTAGAGCGTGTCCAAAGAAAGACAGAAAGAAAGGAATTTCTACATTAATATTCAAACATACTCAAGATGCACATTCCAGTGTTGTTATAATTTTAATAACAATATATCAAATTATTTATTGTTTCCCTTTTCCTGTGAACAACTCTGCATCCCAGAATACTGCATGTGTTTCCTGACCAGTAATACCTAAAAACATGCATATTTGTAGTGTCCGGAATTTGAAAAGTAATGTCAAAAATTAGCAATGATCTGAAATCTTATTAGAAGAAATGTTTCTCGTGAGAAAGCAAATGTGAAAGAGGTGACATCTTACTAGAAGTTTATATTATAAGTCACACTTTTTAAAAGGGAAAATTAGGTAACTATAAAGTTTACAGGATATCACATGGAATTTTTTTCCAGTGTGCCCTATTTTTCCTAACTATTCTGCTTGCAGCCAATAAAAATAGTGAAAATGCAATGTCGACAAATCACTTGTCATCTTTAAAATCTCTTGGTCTACTTTGGATTACTCCTCTAGAGTGGAGTAAGAAATAGAATAACAGTGCCAATAATGAAACTTAATGAAAGCAACATTCTTGCTTCTGGTTGGTACCTGAGAGATAATATATAGGTCAAAGTGACTGTGGTGAATAGTAAAGGCACAAGCTAAATTATTCACATAATTCACTGAGGAGTGACTAACCTACTATTTATATTCTTTCTGAAGAGATCATTATATCTCAGGCTCAATTTATGAGGTACTATTTGAAGTCTGTGGACTCCAGAGTATACACTCTGTTCATCTAAAAAGTCTGATAACTGAAATTATTGGGTTATGTTAGAGAGTGGGGAATAACCAAAGATGATTTAACTACTATCAGGGTTACCTTAGTCACAAGCAGATGTATTTATATGACATATTTGTATTCAACAGGCAAATGCAAAACATTCATCCCCATCTATACTCAACAAGTGGAGGGAGATCACTTGTATAGATGAATTCATTTTACAGAACATGTAGAAAATATAAAATAAGGAGACCAGATATGAATAACAATACATCTTTGATCTATTTAATTATTTTAAATAGATTACCTTGAGAAAAATAAATAAACAAGCAACAGAAAAAAAAATCAACAAAAAAGAATGCATAAACTTTAAGTTGCTCAAATTTTTCATCATTTTTAGGCACAGAAATAGGATCTGAAGGCTGCTTATATACACCAGAATAGAGAAAGCTTGCTGGTTTTGACTGAAGAACGCCAAATGTTTTGCCAGTTCTACTGTTATCCTGATTGCATGGAGAATGCTTCAAGGAACATAAAACTTCGACTATATAATTTAAATATATTTTTTATTTATTTTT
>PPHD01028213.1:0-10329 GCA_002909625.1 Bambusicola thoracicus
CTATGGAAGCAAATCTGTTTCCTTTTTTATTTTTATTTTTATTTATTTTTTGTAGCACCTTCTATTCTTCCAGCAGTGAATCTCAGCCTCCACGAAGAAGCTAGATTATATTTGCCTTGGGTACTGAAATACTTCAATTAAATTAGATGTTTATGCACCTCAACTTTCCCAACTTTTATTGATTTAGTGGAAATCAGGTGCTGTGGTATATCTGGAAAATCAATCAGGCTTTAGTAAGTTGCAAAATTCCAAAGGATTTTGTAGCGCATGGGAAAGAGTACATTCAAAGTATGAAATAACTGCTTGCAGTGGGGAAACAATACTTCTGGGCTATTTGAAGCTGATGGGACTTTGGTAAGCTTTAGAGTAGACTTAATCAGAAGACATCATTTGATCGTGGAAGCTTCAAGTCAGTTCCAAGCTAAGTATTGCTCTCAGGAGTGCACTGACTGATAGCAATAATTAAGAGAACATTCGATGACAGAATGGCGAGAGATATTTGAAATTAACTGTCCAGCTGTGTTCATTAGAGAGAACTAGCAACAACATGTGTACCTACTGCTGAAAGCAGCAAGAACCTCTGCCGTACAGTGAGCACTTCGGCAGAGCAGTTTTAGAACAGGGACCCTCCAGAAGTTGATTATTTGAAAATCTGTCAGTATTCGATGCATTTGTATCCCGCTAACTCACTGGGGGCTGCTATACCCGTGGTATGGGGAGAACCCTTGCTTGACAGGCACCCTGCCGGTGGGTGTACACAGTGGGTGCTGTGGAATCTTAATTCTGCTCTCATCCACAGTCCATGGGGAAATACTGTCATCTTTCTGCCTCTTGGGTTGCAGAAGCAGGTGGGAAGCAGAGAGGCCCTTGACACACGGTAGAGTAACCTCTCCTTCTTAGGCAGGTTTTTAACTTGTGCTGCACTGATAAGGCTCTTTATAGAACAACCCTGTGCTCAAACGCCTGAATATCACAGTGTGCTGTGTCCACTCCTGCAATCCCAACCAGAGGCAGGGGGAAGCACCTGTCTATGATGCCTGCTTTCTGCACTGGGACAAGTGAGGGCTGTCTGCTTGCTGCCACTGTGGGGTGGTATACAGGGGCTGCAGCAGGGCGCAGAAGCAAAGGAATGTGCTTGGAAATCTCCAGCTCTCCGAAGTTCTCTCAGCCACTGCAGTTTTTCTGCTTCTGATTTCAGAGAAGTAATACCAAGTCATATTCATGTGATATCTCCTCCTAGATCTGTGGAGACCCCAAAGATACCTCAAAGGAAGCAAAACACTTTAAAATTCCCATACCATTTTCCTTTTCTACAGTGACTTACACATACACACCCTGGAGCACGTCTAGAGAGGGCAACAAAACTAAAGGGTCTGGAGAACAAGGGAGCAACTGAGGGAGCTGGGATTTTTCAGCCTGAAGAAGGCTCAGGGGAGACCTGACCACTCTCTACATCTGCCCAAATGGAGGTTGTGGTGAGGTGGGGGGATTATCTCAGGAGTGGCTTCATGCCCTATTTCTGATCATCGTGTAGCAACCATCCTTCAATTTATCTCACTTGGTCCCAGTGACGTTACCGCTTACTAAGGCACAAACACTCTTATATTTTTGGCATGCTCCAGGATCTCTGGATGTTTGACTTTTAAAACATAGCAGTCAAGATCTTCCGAACCTTATTTGGTTCAGCTCTAGAATCACAAAAGCTCAAGGTTTTGTTCTGCAGAAATTACATAGGCCCACTGAAAAGTGCAGTGGAAATAAATGATTAATTACAACAGGTGAAAATGCTTCTGCAGTTGAGTAGTATTTAGTCAGGAGGTATTTTTATTCTACAAGACTTTCCTCCTTTATTTTTTCTTATCCCCAGAAAAGCAAAAATCCCACACCACCAGGATCCATTGCTGCTGGCTCAGGGAGCAGGCCCAGCACTGGAAGCGATGGGGTGATTTGCCATATTATGTCTCTGCAAATACATCTTTAGCGACTTGCAAAGATGTGTCTTTCCACTGGACTTTGGTAAAAAGATGCCAATAAGTGATAACGTTCCGTGATTTATATGGGAACTGATAGGAAAATCACATTACAGCAGTATACATTGAAAAGTGAGATTCATTAGCTCTAGCTAAAAATAAAACACTAAATCTGGGCTAATCACTGAGGGCTTTTTCCAATGCCAATAAAGAAATAAGCACTTCCAGAGATTATTCAACCCATATCTCTTAAACAGCTGTTTGGAGATAGGTTGGTGCTACCCAGCCCAGATAAGCACATGGAGACATTCACCTCAGTCACCGATTGCAGAGGAACGTGGACAAATGGATTAGATGGAAAGATTGCTATATCAAGAAAGGCAGTTCCTAAAAACAAATGAGCTGAGTGTTTCATTTCATTTCACCTGATATGAAATTTTAATCTCCCTTACTGCCTCCATTTTTGATCCACACAAAGGAATAATATCATCAAAATGAATAAATATGTTGCAAGCATCTGTTCTTTCTGCTTGAAAGGAGTTTGACTTTTTGACATGTATATTTATATCTCACGATGATGAATATAATTAACACTATAATACTTCAGTGTTAATAGTATAGCAGCATCAGTACTCATCGAATAGCTTCTGTTCAGTGAGATACACAAGAAAATGGACCAAAGCACCTCACAGATTCATTTCAGCCCAAACTCCGTGTGCGCTGGGTGCTCAGTGCCTCGAAGAATGCTCAGCAGCCGGGGTGAGTTACATGCACAACTGCTGTGGGGCCCAGGGCTGCAAGCAGCAGGCTGCCTTGGAGCAGCCACATCGCAACAGCACAGAATTATGCAGAGGGAAAAAATAGGGTCTCAAACTCCTTTGTATTACTTACTGGTTCTATGATATTGTAAGCATGCGAGACGTTCGCAAGGACAGAATTTCTCAAGTCAACCCTTGACTTAGATGGTGCAGCAGGAGGAACCTGGAAGTGAGGTGGCCCTGATTTTCATTAATGACTCATCAGCCATGTGAGAAAACTGGGCTACTTTAGGGTGACTCAAATCTCTTGCTGCAGGGAGCAGGTGTTGCAAGGCCCTGATCATCTAGACACTGATTAATCAGTGTGACAAACCTCAGTGCCACAGGGTGCACACGGTTAGGGTGTAGAGAAGTGCATCCATACAAGAGTGGGCCATCATCCCATAAAGCTCTGTATTTTCACATGGCCTTGTCTGTATGCTCAGCCTCACCGAGCTTGGGTTGCTCAAAAAGGAAAGATGCTTGTAGGAGTGCTCACAGGATGGAGATGCAAATATACAGACAGAAAGACAAAAGTAAACAGGCAATGAAATTTGGAAGGATTTGTTTCTTTGTTTGCTTGCTTCAGAAATTCTGCTAGGGGTATGGGGCTATGTTCCGCTTAATTGATACTTCGCGTGTCCTATGGAAGAACAATTTTCTTTTTATTTATGAAATCCCACTGGTGCCTATTTTCTCTCTCGGGATGTGAGAAAATTCCTGTAATGCTCAGTTTGGATGGGCAACAGGAAGATCAGCAGCAGTCCCCTGCAAAAGACAAACACGGGTGTGCACTGCTCTCCCGCTTGCCTGACGCGTTCACTGGGTGAACCCCAGCATGGTAAAAGCCGTCAGCACACGAACCCACTTGATGCCTATGTCGATCTGCCCGGTTTCGCTACACACACTTTTTTTTGCCGATTTCTCTGCGCGAACGGGAAGATGGGCCGGAGAGACTCCAGCGGCAGCTCCCCGACGGAGAGGTCAGCTCGCACCCAGGCACCCGGCTCCATCTAGCGGCATGGTCGGGGATGGCCGGGCAGCAACACGGCCCGGGAGCGGCGCCGGTCCGTCCCCAGGCGCCGTGCCACGCCGTACCGGGCCGTGCCATGCCGTGCCGGGACGTGTCAAGAACTGCCGAGCCAGCACGTGCCGGGCCGTGCCGTCGCCTCGGTGCCGGGCAGTGGCCGCTCTCACCCCGTGCTCACGTCGCGGCGGCGCGGCGCCGGCCGGGAAGGAGCCGGATGGCGACCGCGGAGCCCCGGAGCCGCCGAGCTGTAGCGTGGCGGAGCCCTGCCCTGCCCTGCCCTGCCCTGCCCACGGCCCTTTTCTCCCACCGGGTTACACGAGCATCCCCGCTAGCTTAGTTCTGAAATGGGAATACAGACTGGACAAGCTCTAGCGTCGGACGGGCGGAGTGATGTTCCCCGAGTGGCTGAGCTGCTCCCTCACCTCTGCGTGACCGCCGGTGCCTTTTGGGTCACGCACCCCTGGTCCCATTCCCCGTGCTTCGGGCTCGCTTCGGGGCTGCGGGACCCGACCCTACCCGACCCATCCTGTCCCGTCCCGTCCCGTCCCGTGCAGCTCGGTTTGCGGGGGCCCGGCGCGGATGAGCCTCGAGGGGAAAGCTCGGAGATGCGGTGGGGAGGGAGCGACTCCTCCAGGGTGTCCCCTGCGACATGATGTCATCTGATCAATATTTTCGGGGGGAGTGACCGACCCGACCAATTCCCGCTATGAAACGGGCTCTATATTGGAGCTGGATGCGGCCGAATCGATCGGACTGATAACGGAGGCCTATAAAAAGCTGGGGGGCCGGCTCGGCCCGTGCTACATCCCTCCCGCGACACCGCCGGCCGCACAGAGCGCCCAACCCCGTACCGCACCGCACCGCCCCGCACCGCCCGCGGCGACGCCGCCGCCCGACCCGAGCCCGAGCCCGAGTCTGAGTCCGAGGCCGCCGCGGATGGGGCCGCGCCCCGCCGCCCCCGGCGCTGCCCTGGCGCTGCTGGGGATCGCCGCCGCCGCCGCCGCCGCCAGGTCCCTGCCGCTGCCCGACGCGGGTCCGCACGTCAACTACGGCTGGGGGGAACCCATCCGGCTGCGGCACCTCTACACCGCCAGCAAGCACGGGCTCTTCAGCTGCTTCCTGCGCATCGGCGGCGACGGCCGGGTGGACGCTGTCGGTAGCCAGAGCCCGCAGAGTGAGTGCCGGGCTCTGAGGGACCGGACGGGACGGGAAGGGACGGGACGGGACGGGACGGCACGGGAGGGGCGGGCGGGCGGGCGGCGGCGCGAAGCTGACGGCGCGTTCCCTCTCCCCGCAGGTCTGTTGGAGATCCGCGCCGTGGCGGTGCGCACCGTGGCCATCAAGGGCGTGCAGAGCTCCCGCTACCTCTGCATGGACGAGGCGGGGCGGCTGCACGGGCAGGTGAGCCCCCGGCCGAGAATGGCAGAGCGAGGGGGAAGGGGGAGGGGGGGAGTTTTTGTTAGCGCTGCGGCGAGTAAACGGGGCTTTGGGGCGTCCCTTCCTTTTCGCTGTGGGTCGGTGATTCTCGGCACTGGCACTGCCCGGGAGGCCGCGGGGATTGTTAGAGGGCAGCAGCAAAAGGACATCGTCCCGAATGCACAGTGCCTATTTCATGTGGAAAATGCAGTGTCGTCCAGAAGTGAGTTTGTTTAGAAAGTCTTCTCGTTTGGTGGCTGCCCCAGAAACAGCTGAAGTTAGGGCACCGGACCTGAATAATTTCTTGCTGTTCAGCTCAGATAATCTAGGGGAAAAAAAATAAGTAAGAATCGCTTCCTTTGGAAAGGAGCTGTGCCCAGGTCACTGCCATTCAAACAAGACCCAGAGACACAGGGGTGCCATCTCTTAGGTAGTACCAAACAGAAAGGGCTTCGGGATGGCCTCAGCCCTGCTGTCCCACTCCAACCTGAGACACAGCACACCTGTGGCCGGCTGTGGAGCTCAGTGACCCACTGGCACCACGCCGCTGGCTCGCGCTTTTCACCCAGCAATGTCAGCATATCCTGTAGACATTATCAGCGATGTAAACTTGGCTTTGTAAACCCAGAGATAAGCTGCCAGCTCCAGAATTTGAAGGTTCAGAGTAAGGCTTTGTCTAAGCGCTCTGCAGGAGCCCGGGTTGCACGGGGTGACGGCTTTTTATTGTGCTGTAATAAAGGCACAGCTCCATTCTGCTTTGATAGCTGCGGCAAACTTTGTGCTGATTGCAGCAGGGCGAGGACTTGGCCCACCGTCAGATCCCCCGGTACGTTCAGTCAGACTAAGGTGGGTGTAGGGAGGTTATTGACTAAGCATACAACATAGAATTGAGTCTTTCATTCTCAGTTTCCTTGCTTTTCTGGGCTAGAATCAGACGATCGATGCAGTGATCACGTGCATAGGCTCTAACGGCGTGGTAGGTCAATTATTAGCTTAAAGCTTTAATGTATATCCAAAGCAAAATGATCAATGAAAACAAAACAAGTCCAGATCCTGCTCCTATTGGAGCTGCTGCAGTCAAGGTATTTTAAAGCAGCTTTCCAATAACATAATTCTGTAAGCTAATGAGTATCCCTTGACTGGGTTTGTTGGTATATAGTATTCTTCACAGGTTGTTAGCTTTTCTTCTGAAAACACAATGGCATCTGGCTGTGCCATTACACCTTCATGTCATGGACCAGTTCTATTTGCCTGATTCTAGAAAATAGCTTTGCCGACTTTGGTAACAATATTCACAGAAGTGAAGAGAGTAGAAGTTGACACATGGAGAGAAGTCTTCTCTTTTGAGACACAGCCCCTTCTCTTGTAGCTACCCTTCTCTAGGGGTGTACTTGGAAGGAAGAAATAAATGGCTTTTGCCATATACCGTCTATACTCTTCCTATGCCCAATAAACACGGGCTGAGACTGTGCCTGTGTGAAGCTGAGGGCAAAAAGCCAGGTCATCCTCGACACTCACTGTCATCTCTCTGCTATCAGCCCAGGCAGAGTGTGTGCCATAGCCCAGAGATCAGCAGTGGAAGAAGGAAAGGGCAGGTGCAGTGTCTGGGGCCCAAATTCAGCCCTCCTGTAATGTGTCCCTTCTTAATACGGGACCTAGGGATGGCTAGGGTTGATTCTGAGCATGCAGTGTGCTGTACTGCCTGCCCTCGGAATTTCTGTAGTTTAGCAGAAATCGTGTAACTGCTTAATATACTGATGTACTGTGAATTTCTCCTATGGGGAAAAAAAACAAAAAAACAAAACAATCTGGAAACACTTAAAGTGTGTTTGAAATGTATTAAAAACTGCTCTAGAGACAGTCCCACTGAAGTGAGCAGGGAGCAATCTGGTGGAGGCATGGGGGTGCCACCAACAACCAGTGTGGTTTGTAGCGTGCGCTTGCTCAAGAAGCTTGCTGATTTCATCATCCTCTGAAGGGAGGCTGGCTGCTCAGAGCAGTAAGGACAGCTGACAATTCGGCCATAATTGTGCATCACAGACTGGTATCTTTCTGAGATATATGTTGTGTGTGGAAGGAAAAATATTATATAATTTATTTTGGAAAAAAAAAAGTCCTTATTTTTTTATTACCTGATTAGTTTAAAGAGGGCTTTTAAATGATACTCAGATGCATGTACTTAATTGTACTCCGTATTCTTGATGGCACATGAGAAAAGACTGAAAAGTAGCAAATACAGCCTTTATTAAGCCAGGCAGAACATTCACCTATCACTGAAGACTGAGGCATCATCAGCAATTGCCTTTTGCTGACCAGGAGTTCAGTCACCTGCAGTGACTGAGCCTGAAATAACACCAGCACTGCATGAAACGCAGTGCATGCGGGAAGGTCTGAATGGTGATCCTAGATCCTAACGGGATGTCTCTACAGTATGTCACAAATGTTCTTTTACAAATGCATACCTAAGCAAATACGTTCTTCTATACAAGATCTTAACTGAATGCAGTGAATCTGGCAGGCGTGTTTGTAACCGCTTTTACTCCTTGCTGTTCAGCTCAGCTATTCCATTGAGGACTGTTCCTTTGAAGAGGAGATTCGTCCAGATGGCTACAATGTGTATAAATCAAAGAAATACGGGATATCGGTGTCTTTGAGCAGTGCCAAACAAAGACAGCAATTCAAAGGAAAAGATTTTCTCCCACTGTCTCACTTCTTACCCATGATCAACACTGTGCCAGTGGAGGTGACAGACTTTGGTGAATACGGTGATTACAGCCAGGCTTTTGAGCCAGAAGTCTACTCATCGCCTCTCGAAACGGACAGCATGGATCCCTTTGGGATCACTTCCAAACTGTCTCCAGTGAAGAGCCCCAGCTTTCAGAAATGACTCTGATTGCACAGACGGCTTTAAAGAAATACCGCAGAATGTTGCAGGTTTTTAGCTTCTTGTGTAGTGATGTCTCAAACGTTTTTTTCATGTCTCAGTCTGGAGACAGCCTTTCCCATACAATGTGTTGTACCTATAAGAGCTGAGTGCCCAGTTACCATATTCAAAAGAATTGCCTCTCCGTAGTATACTTGGAAAAGAAAAATTAAATAAGAGCAGCTGAACAAATTCATCAGAGTTCCTCCATTACTGTGGTGATGATAAAATACATAGCTTTCGTACATCAAATTCATTACCACGTATGTTCACCTGTTGTTTCTGTCCATATATATATATACAGGAAATCTTGCCATTCACAGGGAAGTTCACAGCCTTGTAGACAAACATTTGGAACAAAACACAGTTAAGGAAGACTGAGCAAATGTGGTTATGTGAACTAAAGTTAGCGCTGTTTCTTGAGAAGCTGCTGACAACCTTCTGGGAAGGCTTTCTGTTGAAAGCATCCCACTGAAAAACAATTCTGCTGATATATTGTGCTTTGTCTTCCCTTAGGAAAGAAGGGAAGAAAGGAAAATATTTCTTCCTTCCCCCACTGCTAAGGGATACCTCGGAAAACTGGATTTTTGGTTTATTTTGTAGGCTAATTTGTGTTCACTACAGGATCTGCATCGTCCAGCATAGACTTGTCTTTAATGCTAACGGGAATTCAGCACGTGGGTAGGAGTGTATACAGAACTAGCATTTGTGTTCATCTGGTAGGAATGAGCAGTTCAAATTAGTGTCCAGCTATAGGTTCTGCTGTATATACTCATGTATGTTGGTAGCAAATAGGAAGTCTGACAATGGATGATGTGTAGGTCACATCAGTTGCAAAGAACAATACTGTGTTTTGCCTTTAACTGTCAGCAATTCTTTTAGGTCCACCCGGGCTTGATTCTGCACCATTTGACACCGTGGAGATACAATTTAGGGACTCAAACGCTGCAGAACTGAGCTGGCCGTGCCATGCTTCTTGCAGGGAGGGATCGTGTGGATCTCATGGCCAAAAAGCATGTCTGATGTCTTTAGTTCTGTTCTCCCCTTGTGACAATTTAACAAAGGAATAACCAAAGAGAAACCAAAAGAAGACAAACGTATGGGTTCATCCACTCATTTCCAAAGGCTCGCTTATAATAGAGATTTCTATACAAAAAGCTCTACTGGAAACACTGGTGTTCTTCTGACCTAGCACTTCATTGCCAATGCAATATTTATAATTAATTTATTAAATACATACCTCTGTTTATTTTGTTACTGTTATTTATGCTCAAAATTCTATTTATATACTCTTGAAGGTGGGTTTTTTTGGTTGTAACAAATTTTGCGAAGTTTTGTAATCATTGAATTGTAGGGAACAATAGCTTTTTAAATTCCTGTTCATTATTGGTAGTGTAATATGTACATTTGCAATAAAAAATCATCTTCAGTACAGAAATCTAGCTGACTCTTTTGCGACTTCTTCAGCCCATACACTTCAAGGAGCTTTATCACACTGTGCCATTTGGTTCCACTGCAGCCACGTGGAGATGGTGCAGTCGAGGTGCAACACAGAGACAGAGTGAGTTTCCCAAAGCCAGGCACTGAGTGCCAATGCTGGACCTCTTGTCCACCTGCTGCCTGTTCCTGAGGAGCCCCACTGGAAACACAGAAGACTGAGAAAGTTAGCTTTGCTATGGAAAGGTTTGGCATCACGTGTGAGCCACCTGCAAAATGCAAAACCACACTAAGTAGAAGGTTGCTCCCTTTATAAAAATGGCACCCTACTCAAAAATGCTCCTAGGGGGGAAAATGGCTGTTAGGCCTGAAAAAGATGTTAATTTCTGGCAGAAAAGGAAAGACTGAGCATTTCACTCTAGGGATGCTGCAGGGTGACTCACAGGAATTGCAAAACATGGCAGTTCCTTGGCTGCAAAACATCTCTCATGGCGTTTCACGTTCTCCTTCTTGCTGAGCCACTGCCACAAACGCAGAGGCTTCCTACTCTTCATGCACTGGGAAATGCAGTGCTGATTTTCAAGTTGTCTCATTTCAAAAGTGTTCGGGCTTGGGGTGTCCTGTTCTTCATTTCTGTTTTTGATCAGACTATATGTCTTTTGAACGTTAGGTATACCTTTTGAGACTCCTTTATATAAATCAAAACACAGAACATAAAATGAACTTTTAAGTTTTGTTTGAAACCTAACTTTTCCA
>PPHD01028214.1:0-10945 GCA_002909625.1 Bambusicola thoracicus
CACTGGTGACAGGTGACAGAACAAGGGGAAATGGTCTAAGCTGTGCCAGGGGAAGTATAGGTTGGATATCAGGAAAAACTTTACAGAAAGGGTTGTTAAGCACTGGAATAGGCCCCCCAGGGAGGTGGCTGAGTCACCATCCCTGAACATGTTTAAAAATCATTTGGATGTGGTGCTCAGGGACATGATTTAGCGGAGGGTTGTTAGAGTTAGGGTAGTATGGTTAAGTTGTGGTTGGACTTGATGACCTTTAGGGTCTTTTCCAACCTGAGCAATTCTATGATTTTGTCTTTGCTAGTTTTCATCTCATACTTCATTTTCCCAAATCCATTGCCCACAAATGGCTGCACTAGATTAACAGCAGTCAGGAATTATTTTTCTTTCTATTCATTGAGTAAATTTATTTCTTCCGAACATAAATGTGAGCTCCTCTATGGAGGAATTAACTCACTAAGTGTGCTAACTAAATCAGCACACTTTAACTAACCAGTCCAGTAAACCACTGAACGCTTCCTAGTACTCCCATGAGCCACTTCCAGTACAAAGCAGTCACAGCATCAATAAATACAAATTTCTCACAGTAAATGGACAGAGTAATGAATATGCAATAAACACTTTTAGTCTCAATCTAAATTACATGCAAAATCATGTTTGATACCGTGTTAGCTGAAAGTTATTTTCTAACACACTTTATTTTTCTGGTATAGATGTAGTTTGTCATGTCTTACTGTTGAGAGAATGCTAGCTTTCCAAATGCAATAAGCCAAGCCAGAATCTCAATCACTGGCTGTTCTTGTTTTAATGAAAAGAGATTGGTATCTAAAGAATCCTGTGGGGATAATGCAGATATGATGCAAAGCAGAGCACAGATAACAACTCTGACATACTCTGAATATACTCAGTGCAAGCTTACAAATCCCTCCCACTGTCGCCACCACAATAACATCTCTTATGAAATTTTCAACTGTTTGGGGAGGTAGGCTCTCCACAAATGTAAGTCCGTTCATATTCATTTCCAAAGTGAAATATGCATTTGTATAAATTAAAACTGTGGAACATGCCAAAAATTTTAATGGTTTGGCTGCTTTCTGCTCAAAGAAGGCAGATATATTGTGCTGCTTATGGAGTATGGAGGAAATCTCTTTCATATCTTAGCACAACAGGTCAACAGAACTCTAATTTCTGTCCCTGATTTATGCGTTTCATACACACTCCTACATTGAAACACTGAGAGTGGTAGCAGGACTGGCTGCATCCCACGCAGGCACCGGCTAATAGTGCTGGCAGTCACACAGCATAAATATGCTGCTTCTCTGAAAGGGAAGGCTATCTGAACACGATACATGATTACATGCCCCAGTGAGCATAGAGGGCAAATGTCTTATGGTCTTTTCTGAGAAAGTTACATACTGTAGTTGTGTGGGAGCCTCAACTAGAGACAGAAAAGTTCACTGTAAATGCCTACAGCAGGGACAGCGAGAGCACTGAACTATTGAAAAACTAGATAAAGAGATGCAGGCATCTGTTGAGATGGCCTTCAGTGACACTGCAGGACAGTACAGGCAGAGAAACCTCAGTGAGACATGAACAGGTGACTGAACAGAAGGGGAAAAAATTATCCAGTAGGAGAAGCAGAGGAAAATGGTCCAACGTCAGATTCTTGTCCCTGTGCTAGTATATGGGATTAGGGAAGCCAATAGCAACAAGAAAGAAAGAAGTGAGTTATGGTGGTGATTTGTTTACTGGATGCTGCGCAAGGAAAGCTGAGATAGGTTTAGGGAGTGACATAGATCATGCTAAACATCATCTGCAAAGTTTTTTATGGAAACAAAACAAAGTTACTTATAGGAAAGAAAAGACTAGAAAGGAAAAAAGAAAAGTGAAAACTTCTCTCCAGTGGCTACATAAGAAGTAACTGGAGGACCTGGATGACCATTCTCTCCAGTGCAGCAAGTAGTGTCCCCAGACAAACATTTTGAGGGATGTCCTGAGGTCAGAAAATATAGGAGCAATGGTAGGCCACAGCTACTTCAGACACAGTATTCATTACTATGCAGCCTGTCAACAAGATAAAATTTTTAGACAAAATCAAGATTTTAATGAAGGAACTCAAAATGAGACTCATGAGTGAGAAAGCAACTCATAATTTAGTCCAGAGTAGCATGCAGAAATAGCAATCACAATGTACTTAGATTCAGCATCACTCCAGGAGCAAGTAAAGACTCAAATCCACTACAGCACGTTCCACTTCATAATAGGGAACTTAAGCATGAGCAAGCTTGATAGAAAGGAGCTAACTTGGACAGCAAAAAGCAAGTGATTTGCAGGTAGCATTCAGGGGTACTCATATGGAGACACCGGAAGAATTACCTACCAGAAAAGACACAAGGAAAAAGTAAATGTGGCATAGATTAATAGTAGGGCATTAAAAAAAAAGTCTGCCAGAAAACCAAAGCAGTGCCAAGATGCGGAAAACAATAGCACATCTTGCAAGCTGAATCTAAAAACCTAATAATTAAGACTAAAAAGACCTCAAAGAACAATTTGCAAAAGTCATAAATATTACTAATAAATCCTCCTTCAAATACAGGAGAAAGCTTGACTGTTTGCAGAACTAGTTAATAATCGAAGAAGTGATTACAAAGATAAAGCTATAGTAAAATTTTATTATTGCTTTTCCCTCCAAGCACAGCAAAGAAAAGCTCAGGGAAGAATGGTGAGGGGTGTTGGAGGAGGAGGACTGCTCATCAAACACTTTATCTGCCACCATAGTGCTATGAAAGGAATTACGGCGCAGACAGATGAGATGAAAAGCAATTGATTTTCAGGAACATTATTTATGTAACAAACGTAAAGGGATTCAGAGTTGTAAGTGCTGAACTATTAACCAGAATAAAGTCTCATGAGTGCTTTGGTATCTGAGGACAGGAAGACAGCAAATCTAGTATCTATTTTTAATATGCGCTATAGGGAGACCTGGGAAACTGTCAAGGCCGATGCCTGTACCAAGTAAATTATCAAATACTCTATAATAAATAATTAAGCTGGTGAAAAAAGGGCCAGTGCTGCTTAATGTCTTAATATTAACAAACTAGATAATGGGAAAAAGTGCTCTCAGTGAGTATGTGAATGATACTAAACAGAGAAAAGGAGAGAATTATATGCTGGAGAAAAGGGCTGTTTATCCATATAGATCTCAACATACGGGATAAATAAGCTGTCAAAAGCCTTATTAAGTTCAACAAAGACAAACTTCAGCATGGAATGGAGTAATCTCCTGCAGCAACACAGGCTGGGTACTAACTGGCTTGAATACAAGAACATGAATAAAGACAAAGTAAGAATATCCAGATGACACATTCTGCTTGAATTTCTAACAGGTACTGGGCAACTGCATTATGCAGAGTATAATACAGAAAGTTCTTCCACAAATAAAGAGTCTCAAAAGTAGGTAAGGCAAGCACATGGTCAGTTTTCAGAGGGGAGGAGGCGAGCATCTGAGTCCCACAGAAATTTACTGTAGAATTCATAATGCTCAACATATCCTCAAATGATGCAGAAAAGTGAACGAACAGTGAAGTGATAACACTTGCTAACGATACCAAGTTATTCAGTTTAGTAGAGAACTGACTGTATAGAATTCTAGGCAAACATTACAAATCCAAATGGCTAATTATCCGTACAGAATTTCATTTGCAGTTTTAATAAATGCAGTGTTGTATACAAGGAAGAAGAACCTTAAATAATGAACTTACTTCATATTTTCAGCAACGGGCTGTTCAAGAATGAGATCTTGAGTTACAATAACAACAACAAAAAGTGGAAGTTATAATAAATTATGAGCAGTATGGAGCATAAGAAAACATCATTGTACCACAGAAAAATCCATTTATACTCCTCTTGTTTTGAATAATGTGTTCAGCTCTAATACAGTCCTCAATTTCAATTTTGAAAGCAGAGCTAGGAAATGTGCAGGGAAAGGTGACAAAAGACCTCCATCTTTTTGTGGTTTCTCTACAAGGAAAGATTAAATAGACTGATCTCTCAGCCTATAAAAATGACATATGAGGAGAGAGATAATAGACAGTTATAAAACCATGAAAAAGTTGCACAGAGAATGTTGTTCACAATGTTTAAACAGTGAATTCAAAGTATATTCACTGCATTTTGAATATTAAAGAATATTTAAAGGGATTTTTAAAAGTCCTTCATTCTCACGTTGAGCTGAAGAATTCTTTTCAAAAGGACAACTGAAGATACAGAAAGTGGGCATGAGTTAAATGTCACAGGGTGAAGTCAATATCACTCAGCTACGTGAGCTCTTGACAAAATTTGCCCTAAATGCATTAGATGAATGAATGTAGGTCACTCAGAAAAGTAATGCCTCCTACTTATTTCCAGGAGAATGACAACAGATACAACGAGCATAAGAACACTATATATTAGAGCAAATTCTAAGCTACAAAAAAGCATTTTTCAACACAGTCACTACCATTCGCTATGTATTTCACCAGCCATGAACAAGAGCCTGCATGCCACACTAGTAAAACTCTGTACCAATGGAGGTGACCCACTGTTACTGTCACCACTGCTGAAAGACACCACCCATCACCTCACTGTGCTCACATCCACTGTTTAGTGTCCATAAACATTCACCAAGCATCAGCGAATATCAATGGATACCATTTTTTCTTCATGGAGGAATTCGGCGACACACCTTTGCTTCATCTGCACTTCTAGTTCTGACATCATTTTTAAGACTTTCCTTTTGCTGCCATCTGTCACACAGCAACAAAATGTAATGGAATATTGGCAGGAATGTCCAGCCTCTACTGCCATACTACCACCATCTGCCTCTGACGTTATGGGTCAACATCATGGAATAGGAGGCTTTATTTTCAGAGCAGCCCTCTATGTAACACAAAACCAATTCAAACACAGATAATTATAATTGTTTAATTATTATTAAATTTATGGCACTGAGTGGTGTAATTCTGTTCTCATGTTTTCCCCACTTTGCAGCTTTCCCGTGTCAGCTGAAAAACTGACTGCTTAAAAAAAAATAAAGGAATCCAAGAAATGCCCCTCATCTCAATAAGCTCCTAGATTTCAAATACTTGAGAAAGTTTTCTGAAGAAGTATCATTACTCGATTAAGGTTTGCTTGGGCATCTGCTGTGGGTGGAAGACAAGACTGTAGGCGAGGTTTGATCTGACCTGATGAGAGGTGTCCATATAAACTTCTAATTACAACTCCAGGAAGAATTACATCACTCATTATCCACCTTAATTGAATTTACTGCAATAAATTTTCATTGACATTATTTTTAAAAGGCATCAGAATCATTAAGTTCAGCAAGCACAATAAAGTTGAACAGCATTTTTAATTAACATCTCTGAAGTTTTGCTTCATAGCAAGAGAAATAACATGACTATCAGGTGGGGACCAATTCTTTTCATATGAAGAGGAAAAATGGAAAAAATATATCTTCTCTGAAGCCTTGACTACACCTAAAATGTGTCTAGTTTTTATTATAAAATCCTGGTTCAAGCAGCTCACACTGGCTCTCCTCCTCTCATAGGTTGTTTATTTCATAAGCAGTTGCATGTAGAGTGAATAGATGTTTTTTCTTTGTCTACAAGCTTTCTACAAGTGAATTCATGCTAATAACTGCATATCTTAGGAACTCACTACACACATGTTGTCACTGCAGGCTAGTTATACCAGTGAAACTGAAAAAATGAAGAGAGAAATCATACCCCAACTAAAAATATTTGTCAGCATGAAATCCATGTGTAAAGCAGACCTAAACCAATGAGTAGCTTCATTAAAATGTCAGCTACAACTGACACAAATTAACTGACTTTAACATCTGGATCAGTGGGTGCTGTTTGAAAACTGTTACTAACTTATAAACAGCTAAGGAAGGTTCATAATATTACCTGAGTCTGAATTTGTCTTACTACCTATGTAGACCCATTTCTGATTTGTTCTTGCTACAGAAGATATCTACAGAAATTTCCCTTGTGTGAAGTTTTGCATATTCTGCACATTCCCTTTTGCAAATTGCCTCTGCACTTCAAAGCAGAGGGAAGAATGTCCAGCAAGCTTTCAGTGTCCTGACTTATAAATACAGTCCCCATGTCTTGTTGCTTGGCTACACTCTGTGTCTGTGCATGCCTCATGCAGTAAACACATTTTTCCTACCTTGCACCAGCCTTTTTTTGTTTGTTTGTTTGTTTGCCAGCAATGTTAGAAGTCAGGGAAATGAGACACACATCCACTGTTGTGTAGAAGTGTTAGGAGCAGGTTGTTGTTCGCAGCAGGGGGAGGCTGAGTGTGGGATATCTTGGATACTACCTCACAGGAGAATAAGAAAATATAACACCACAAGAAGCGATAGAACTTTCCTATGAGTCTCAGAGAACTGGGACTCCTAAAGGCTGGTTTCACCAGCAAAGTGAAATATAAGGGAGGGACTGAGTACTGTGGACTTTTCCATGTCCTTTGTGACCAGTTCCCCCATCCCATTCAGCATCAGTCCCCTAGTCATCTGCCCCTTTTTCCACCCCTACACTTCCTTTTTATGGCTGAGTTCAGGTAGGAGTTGCTTGCTGATCCATGCACCTCCATGCACACCCATTTCTACTCACCTCATATATTTTTGCTGATCATAGTCAAAAGCCAGATATATCACTTTTCATTTCCTGGTTCTTGAGTGCCTTGGCCCTGCATTGAAGCACTAGCCACCAGTGCTTCCAGTGACATGGCACCAGTCCAGGAATTGCATCACGGTTGTCTCTGTTCAAGTCTTACCCTCATTCCATCTTACAAACAGGTTCACCATCTCATGCAGCTAGCTGTGGGCTGACCAGCAGGAACACCATTCTGCCTGTAGCAGGGACGTTCTGCTTGGTGATGTGGATGCCAAAGTCAGAGCTTTGAATATCTTGCAAGGACTACCAAAAACGGTGCTTCACCCTTCAAAGTACCCACTGAATGAAAAGGAAAGGATTTGGGACAAAGGTGCATTTTGAAGAAAAAAACATGATCAATGTTTTTTCAGTTAATCCAAACTCAGAAAGTAGAGGGAATCAAGGCCTGGAGAAGTCCTACAGAGAAATAAAAGAAAGCACCTGGAAGTCCAAACAGAATTATACATCCAACTCTTTGATAGTTTCAGAACTTGCCATATATGGCTAGCCAATCTAGCCACAGTTCTATATACCAATTTTAACATGAAAGCTTGCATGTTGAGTCTACCACTGACCTCCCTGCTTCTCTCCCTGTTCTGAACAAAACATTCATACTTGCCAGCAAAATGCTGCAATGGCCAGCAGGACAAGGTCACAGACAGAGTTGTACGCACAATGGATATTTCAGTTTGTCTGCCAAAGTAAATACACAAAATTATCTCATTGATTCTTCTAAATAATTCAATATCAAATGAATGTTTAATTTAATTCAAAACATTCAGATTATTTCAGGGCTGAATTTTTGAAACTGCTTTCTTTCTTAATATAAATCAAAGTCTAAACAAAACCAAACAGATGGGGAAGAAAATCTGAAAAGTCTTCATCCGAGAAATATTGAAATACTCTGCAATTCTGTAAAATTATCACAGATTTCCCTACAGTGACTACAATACTTCACTAATATTGAACAGAATTCACTTTTTAATCATCATTATTCTTATCTATCCTCAAAAATTATCTGGTGGTAGTCTTCATCAAGTTCTGAACCTAACTCTTTTGATAATTTGTCTTCAGGTTTCACTAGTATCCTCCCTAGCCTGGAGGCCCCGAGGTCATAACATTTGAGTAATTTTAAACTGAACTCCACAGTTTTCTTTTATGAACACAGCACTTCTTTATGAACATGGCACTTAGGGCCAACTGTTTGCCTCAGGTAAAAGAGAAAAAAAAAAAAAGGGAAAAAACAAAGCAAGAAGTATAAAACTATATCCAGAGACATCAGATTAAAAGTAAAGGGAACGTTTATGGAAAATATCCCCTATCAGCCTCCAGTAAGACCGAGGACAGTTTATCATTTTCAAGGTTAAGCCCTGGATTCCGGAACTGTACTGAAAATTTTGAAGATACTCCAGTCTAAAAACAAAGAGACAAACAAGAGGAAGACTACAGACTGCTCAGGCAGCTGGAATAGGCAAGAAAGGAGAGAAAAAGATTAAGAAAGCATGGAGAAATCCAGATTAATCTTAGACTGGAAACTAACTGGAGAAAAGGGTACAAACTGTTACAGAGAAAGACTGAGGTTATGATTAGAACTGATGCATAAATAAATACCTTTAGGCTTGGGCTTAAATGTTTTACTTTGGAGATTGTTTTTACATATAGCCTCAGTTATCTTATCACTCTTCCATTCAAGACAGAGGCTTACACAGTGCCAAGCACAGGTGGGACTTCCTTTGGCCCAGCAAGCAAACAGGAGCATGAAAGACACTGCCCCTGCCACTGATGGAAAGTCTCAGGGGTGCTGAAAGAGATACACACCACAGTTTTGCTTTGTGGTTATAACAGTGGTTGGGAAAGGCTTACTGGTTTTATAACATCATTTGGTCTCCATTTTCATTCTATAACAATATTACCCCAAACCACATTATTAAAAATGGCATCATAAAGTGAGATAATAAAATGACATGAAAATGGAACATTACTTGCCTAAATAAATATCAAACTAAACAGTACACGGCTTTGGCTTTCAATTCTAAAGTTTTACAGTTGGAAGAACTACATTTGATAAGTTTTTCCCATGTGAATAGTCATAACAACAAATAATAATAAAAAGAAAGCCTATCTCTTACTCTTCTCATCCGTAGCTTTTCACATCTGACACAATGATCCATTATCCAAACCACGCATGAATACTCATTTTGACTACAATAGTTCCAGACTTCCAGCTGGAAGATGCAATCCCAAATTTGAAATATAGACAAGTTATTCAGATTTAGTTTAGTCTATACTATATAAAATGGTATTTTGATTTTGAGTTACTTACTTACTTTCTTACTTTTGGAATTGGAACTCTTGTTTCAGCCAAGTTATCATTTTCTTTCCATTTGAGATGTCAGGATACTGCAAACTAGGATGCAGACTTAAAAAGAGAAACATGCTGTTCTGATATAGACAGTGTTTCTCACAAGGACTACACTGCACTGAGCTTATTATCAGACAGAAGACAGCCAACCCTTGAAATAAAAGCAATAGGGCTGCACTGGGGTCAACAGCAGTCAGAGCTCCACTCAGCAGGCCAGGCACAGGACAGTGCAGATCAAATTTTGCCAATGAAAAGGACTGAAGAGCTCTCCAAGAACCAGCTGCAGTGGTGTTTTTTGTTTTGTTGTTTTTTTACCATAAAAATTCCTAGGTGGCTATCCACCCTCTGTGCTAGTCATTCAACTTAAAATCTTGAGATACGATGTTCACTGTTCAAATTGTATTGCTGAAAGATTATGTTCAAACACTGCAGCATGAGGAGTTGATGGCAACACATGCTGAAAACGTGGGAAGTGGATATAAATTACATAATTGTTACGGAAATAAGAATGATGGCTGTCAATCCTTTTTCTTTAACATTTTCAAAAACATAATTTGAGTCATTGTTCCTCAATTCTGTATTCAGAAAACTCCTCAGTGTCAATACATTTTTTACAACTATAAGGGGTTTATGATATTTTGAAAATATCCAGAATCAAGCAGCTTCATAATTTGTAACTCACATGAAGAAAAGCACCGCGGTGACAGGTGACAGGACAAGGGGAAATGGCCACAAGTTGCGCCAGGGTAAGTTTAGGTTGGATATCAGGAAAAACTTATTTACAGAAAGGATGGTTAAGCACTGGAATAGGCTCCCCAGGAAGGTGGTTGAGTCACCATCCCTGAACATGTTTAAAAATCATTTGGATGTGGTGCTCAGGGACATGATTTAGCGGAGGGTTGTTAAGAGTTAGGGTAGTATGGTTAAGTTGTAGTTGGACTCGATGATCTTTAGGGTCTTTTCCAACCTGAGCAATTCTATGGCACAGAAAGCACTACTTAGTTCAACAGTTCCATTTGGGACACTCCCATTAAGGCCCAGTACATCAACACTTCCTTACAAAACTGTCTGGCACTGTCAACACAGTAAAGGTTGTACTTCTGCTGATCTATATTTAGAGTTGCTTTTGTTTTCTTCTTATTGGTATTTCATTATCTCTTTCCTTGAGAGAGCAAAATACTTCAAAATATTCTGCCTGAGCAACCTTGTGGCCTTGTATGATGGCATAACTGCGACAGTGGACAAGAGAAGAGCCACTGATGTCATCTATGTGGACTACAAGTAAGGCCTTTGACACAGTTCCACATAACATCCTTCTCTACAAATGACAAGGTCAGTACCGGGACAATAACATCAACAGTAGAATCAAGTGCACCTTCGGCAAGTTTGCGAATGACACCAAGCTATGTGGTACAGTTGACATGCCCAAGGGATAGGCTACCATTCAGAGACACTTACACAGATTCAAACAGTGGGCCCTCACACACAGTCAACTATATCCCGGGCTGCATCAAAAGAAGTATAGTCAGTAGGGCAAGGGAGGTGATTCTGCCCCTCTGCTCTGCACTGGTGAGACCTATGCATCCAGATGTGGAGTCCTCAGTACAGGACAGACATGGACCTGTTGGAGACTGTCCAGATGAGGACCACAAAAATGATGCAAGAGATGGAATACCTCTCTTATAAGAACAGGCTGAGAGAGCTAGGGCTCTTCAGTCTGCAGAAGAGAATGCTCCAGGAAGATCTGAGAGTGGCCTGGAAGAAAGAAGGGGACAGACTCTTTATCAGGGTCTGTTGTGATAGAACAAACAGAAGTGGTTTCAAACTAACATTATGGAGATTTAAATTGGGTATAAAGATAAAACTTTTTTTTTTTTTTTTTTTTTTT
>PPHD01028215.1:583-10945 GCA_002909625.1 Bambusicola thoracicus
AATTTGTGCCATGAAGACAAGGCAGAAGGACAGCCAATTGAAAGAGCAGTGTGGAGAAAGAAAAGGAAGAAAATGGAAGACACTCTGAGTAGAAAAGTAGTCAGCTCTGTAAGAGAGAAAGAGACAATGCAAGTAAGCACAACCAGATCATAAGACCAACCACATGATACAGTAGATTAGGACAGATCAGAAAAGGACAAGAACAGCGTTTGAAGAAATAACATCTAAGGGAAAAGTGAAGGTGCACACTTACAAAATGAAAAACTGATCTAGATGACTAGAGATTCTTAATAAGAGGAGTCAGTAAGCAAATAATCAGAGATGATGTGGAGGAAAGAAATATGTAGTGTGACAGAAGCAGGAATACATATTTTAAACTACAAAAAAAATCATGCAAGAATAGGAGAATCTACTAATCCTACTTTATGTGGAAAAAAAATCTACTGAAAAATTACACCAGGAAAAGGATCCCAGATGCCTCTGTCAGCTGTGAAGGACTAGTTTATCTGTTCTTTAATGGAATTCTTCCAGCCCCAAGAGAAAAAACATTTATAATATAAAAGATTAAGTATAACTGCTAGATGCCTCAGGTATTAGAAGGAAGGTTTTATGCTATTAGGCCACATAAAAAGAGGACTTTTTTTTTTTTTTTTAAAGAAATGACAGCAAGAAATATGAACTTCAAGAAAAAAAAACCAATCATTTGAAAAAAAAAGACAGTAAGCAATACATGAGATTTGAGTGTATTAAGAAAAAGAACCTCCACAGGAAAAGGATCTTGAAACACCAGATGCAACTAGGATACTAGCATCGAAAAGAATCTGCTGGCCAGGAAAGAGATATAAACCTAAATATAGTGAGATATAATTTCACAGAAAGATGTGACAGACTATAGAGAAATTAGAAGAGCTACTCCAGGTGAAACAGTCTATCTGGATCAAGATCAGCGTGTAAAAGTAGTCCTACTGAGTAGCGTCAAGAGTGTGTGATCACCCCAACTGTCTGGTTGAATCTTTGTTCTGAAATCAGTTGCTAAATATGTCCATTTAAGTGTTCTTACCTCAAGAAAATATAGGGTTACCTGCTTTTCAATGAAGGCTTACCTCCAGTGCAGTTTTCAGCTTGTCTGGCCTTATCAGCTTGTTTGGCCTTTTCTTCTCTTGCTATCATATGGCTAAGAAATGAATCACTGGTGGAAAATGAATATATTGTTTCATAGAGGCTTTTGAGAGAGTTTTAGCTTCTTGTGGAAGCTAAAGCTATGAAAAGGTCCCTGGAGGTTTTTAGACTCATGAACTGAAGACATGATCAGCTTTTCAATGTGATGGTCCAGCTGAACTTTCAGATTATAAATCACTAAATTCAGGGCACCTGAATCATTGAAGTATACTCTCGATTTCTCCTGCTTTTCCATCAATCATCTTTTAATGGTCATAGTCAGAAACCAGAGACAGACTCAACAGACTTGTGTTTTAACTGTGTCTGTGCTTGGAGGCTGACAGTAAAACTTGAAACATGCTTTTTTAACAGAACAAGAACATCATTTACAGCCCTGTTACTGATTGCCTGATTGTCCTTCAGAGCATGGATAGGAGAATGCAGTGTTCAGTGAGCTTTCACTCCACAATTCTTCTGCAGACAAAGAACCAGAGGATTTTCTTTGATACTGGTTTAAAAAAAAAAAAAAAAAAAAAAAAAAGACCTTCTACTTCATATTTTTACAGAAAACAAGATTTGAGAGTCAGAAAGCTGTCTGGATGTTACAGTGCCATACATGGCTACTTCAAGGACAAAACATTTCTGTACAGTTAGTTCCCTTTTCTGGGACTCTGTATGAATTGACAGTGCAGTTTAAAGGGACAACTCTAGAGTATAATTCATAAAAGTGGTTGAAAATAAAGTTTGAGTGATCTGGCAGATAAATGCTAGCCTACTATTTAGACTTGTTATCTTTTTTTTTTTTCCCCCTCCATGAAATACAACATGGGAAAAATCTCTATCAATTACCAATTAACATTTTATTTCTTCAACACTGTTTAACTTTTTCTTTGCAAGAAGATTGCTGCATATTTACCACATTCACAATCTTTTCCTACAGGAAGCTTATACAGTACATGTGAAATTAAAGGCTCTCCTGCTTTCAAAAATAGATTATTTCGCCTACTACTACTGTCAAATAATCTAAGACAGATCAAAAGAAAGTTAAAGTATTCATATTAGAACATCTTGTGTTATTAAAACGCCTTTTCTTTCAGAGGAATTGTACGATTTTCTTCTGCAATTAATAGATTTTCAGGCATTTAGGTCAAATATTTCAACTGGTTGAGACCTGTTAAGAGCTGTTAGAAAGCACCTTGCTAATGAACTATGTGAGTTTCTTTGTGATAATAATGTTGCAGTGCCATGTGACTCTGTTACAGTTTGTAAAGAAGTTGCATAATTAGTAATAGTCATAAAAGTTTCAGTAGTACTCCAAATGTATTAGCTACTGTCCAGACAGATAGTGAATGAGAGTCACTGCTGTAAGGATCCTGTAACTCAAAATCAGTAACCATGAACTAAGGGGAAAAAAACAGCAGTGTTGCCTTAGATAAGAGTGTCCACGTCTACAAGAAAAAGTGTTTAACTGGAAATGTTACTAAGAGAATTCAGGCTAACTAACAGAGACCACTGGGACAACAGAGTACTTGAAAATGTGCAATGACCTATATTCATCTGAATGAACCACTGACAGCATTAGCATGCCCTGAAAGAACAAATGTGTGGGAGAAGGGGAACGCAAACCTAAGTGACTTTCACACAATTAAACACACAGTTCATAATTTAGCACACATTCTATTGAAAAATGACCTTTGAAAAGGTTTCTGAACTACAGATATAGCAATGATCCATTTTCATAGATTAACTAAAGCCATTATTTATATTTCTAGTAGGGTTCTGGCTAACTTTCCTGAAAAGTGTGAATAGTAAACACAACTAGTACAAACACAGTAAACACAAATAGTAAAAAATAATGCAAACGCATACTCTTGTCTCATATAGTCACTTTTTTTTTCTTTCAACTAACCTTAATATAGTGCTTGTTTCCAAGGCCTAGGTGCTATTGCAATAAAAACAGTACAAGAGATGGATGGAAAGACAGCTTAACATCTTGCTGCATATTCTTAGAAAGAACGTATTGTGAATAGATGTTTTTCAAGATAGGCAGGGGTAGTAATAATAGAACAGGCAGTGACTATCTGACACTGACATTTCAAGGATAACTTCAGTTGTGATATCTGAAAGATTCTGAAGATAACTTAATGTTTCTTGATAAGGATTTATATTCACTGCTCCCAGTTCCTTCAGAAAGAAAGAAAACTAGAGATCTCTTCCTTTCTCTTAAGAAAAAAATAATTGGAATCTTGGCATGAATCACCTTGGCATAGATCACCTGCTATTTTTTAAACAGGTTTGCATCTTTACTATGAGAATATCACTTTGTATACTTTTGTGCATAATTTAAAATATTTGGTGACATAATTTCTTGAGATATAAATTATATCTTTTTTTAAATGACCTTTGAAGCAGCTAACACTGGCACCATCCAGACTTACTAACTAGCAAAGTGCCAGTTAAGGTGCCCTGAACATCTACTTGTTATTTATACAAATAGTGAGTTTTAAAATGTCTTCAAGACAACAGAAGGAAGAATTGACTCTTGTAAGGCTTTCTTGCTCTAGCTGCTGATCTGCTTCTGTCATTTTTCAGAGGATGGTTCACTTCCTTTTGGACTTCTATGTATGACTTCCATACAAATGCACTCTCAGTATTTCCAGAGCTGTAACTTGTCTCTGTTAACATGGACTAAAGTACATGTATCAGACTGTTGTGCATACTGCAAAGCCTCCTGCTATCTCCCCAAAAGCTAGTTATGTTCTGGCTCTCACTTTTTATCCTCAAACTGTTAAATACATTGCTCAAAATTTTGAAAGTCTGCTGTTAGTCTGAGTGGAAACACAAGACACAATGGAGATTTCTATCATAAGGCTACAGATTTTCACTGAAGGAGCTACAGCTCTTTCCCAGTCAAGCAGAAAGTTATGTAAGAATGACCACAGGTGTGCACATCCCATGCCAGCTTCACCACCTCAGACTGCCAGCTCCAAGATAAGCATAGGGAAGCACAAGCTTGTTTCCCTGTCTATCTCAGTGCAGTTCTCACCAGAAGAGAGATGAGACAGAATGAACAGATGTCATAGGCTTTGGGAAAAAAAAAACAAAAAAACTAACCACTTGGCCCACTAACCTCCTGAGAGGCCTTCAGACTCTCTGGTGATAGTAGAAATAAAAGAAATCTTAGAAATACAGAGGAGGACCATACAGGTAAAAACTGTAGTATTATGCCTAGGATACATCTGATATTTGAAACAACATAAGTCATGCTACTGCCTCTCTTTGGAGACCTTTACAAAGTGTTTCAAGAAGTGTAACAATCATTAAACCTTGTCATATACTTTAACAATCAACAGACATCATCATGTAGATGGTAGGTTTCAAAATATCAACACTGCAGATTCTCTTGATAAATGGGTGGCACATAAAAATAAGTGCACAAGCAGATCAAGTAAAATCGAGTAAATCTGAGATGAATTTTTATGTACAGTATAGGTGTAAGTTTAAGAAAAACTGTAAAGTGCAAAGGAGGATGTAACAGAATTGATTGAGACATTACTGTTCACCCAAAGAACCCTGGAACAAAGCCTGCATTCACTTCAAGCGTGATATGAGTTTATGAGTGTTCTACCTTGTACTGAAAAATTGTCTGATATTTACTGGACAACATGACTGCTAAGCTGGATAGAGAGTGGGTCTGCCTGATTGCAGCACTCAGTCACAAGTACTTCTAAAAAAAAAAACAACACAATTATAAGCTAATTCCCTTTGATAATTTAAACCCAGGTGCCTTTGGAAAAAGTGTAACTATAAGTTTGCCCATTCCTACCTGCTGCATACTCCAGAAAAAAATTTCTACTGTACTTATTTCAAGGCCAGGAGAATCACTGTCACTTAACAAATCATATAGAAACATACAGAACTGAAAAAAAAAAAGAAGAGGAAATAAAGATGTATTCATTCACAATTAAGTACTGCTGACACCACTGATCTACAAGCTGAGCATGCCTCCAGGTGACCTTACACTGACCTGTCTCACATAATACCACTGTCTTCTCACCGATCAGCCTCTATCAAGATGCCTCTGTCTTCCACTAGGACAGAGTGGTTTTTCCTTCATAGCGTCTGGTATGATGCTACACTTTAGTTCTAGGAGAAAAACAGTGTTAATAACACACAGATGTTTCCAGTTGTTGCTGAACAGCACTGTAAGAGCCAAGGACATTTCAGTTTCCTCAGCTTCAACCAGCAAAGGGGACTAGGTAAGGGGCACAAGGAGCTGAGAGAATTAGGATAGCTGACCTAAACTGGCCAAAAGGATATTCCATATATTATGACATAATACAGAAGAAAGTTGGAAGGGGGAGAGGTGGAGAGGAGGCAGCTCTTGGGGCTTCCTTGCACTGCTCAGGGGGCTAGCTGGGCATTGGTCAGCTGGTGGTCAGTGGGTGCATCACTTGTTATATATGTTGTACTTTGCTTTTTTTTTTTTTTTTTAATTTTCTCCCCCATCCCACTGGGGGGAGGAGCAGACAACTGTGTAGCGTTCGACTCCTTGCGTGGTTAAATCACCACACACTCTGTTTTTCTTCTATAATTACTTTCTTTATATTACCACGTCCATGAATGTGTATTTGATGATTTCCACAAATAATCAGCTTCTCTAATTATTTTTAACGTCAGCACAAGTCCTCTGAACAGACAGGTATTAGAAAAATAGTAGAAAGTAGTTGTTCTAATTTTTCTGGGACAGAAATAAAATCCTTACTTTACATTCTATGAATCTGGGAAGTGCACTACAGCCATATATCCAAGAAGGAGTATGCCTGTTAGGCCTATTTTTGGTCACTTAACCATTGTTTTAGGCAGAAAAAATAATTCAGCAACCAACTTAACCTCTCCCTCTTCAAACTGTCCTCTGAAATCCCATCCAAAGTTGCCTAGCTATTGCCACACAGTGCACCAGGTACAAGGGTATCTAGCTTGGAGTCATGCAGTACATTAGGTAGAGGAGCATCATAGCTGTCTATTGTTGTAGCAAAGCAAATTCAGAACTTCAGCAGAAATGCACACACAAACATTGAGTCACTAGCGCATTTAATAGGATTTCTGCTGCTTTTCTATCTGCAGAAAAAAAGGTTTTGTGCAAAGGAATTTTTGGAGGCTAGAGAGAAATATACTTTCTCATTTTTCTGATAAATATTATGGAACACCCTCTAATATTTTCCATGTTTATAAAAAATAACATTGTACAACAAATCCTGCTACATTAGAGATTTTGTCAGCTACCTTCTGTGGAGATTTTGTGTAAGGGCAGCAAGTTTCATATTGATCAACAATTGCTACATTTATTCTTATGTTAGTTTTCCATAACAACTCAGGAGCCCTAAGATCAGTATACTGAAAAAGGTCAGAGATGATCTAGGTTTATTATTATTATTATTTAAACAATCACTGACACTCCAGAAAGCATTAACTACAGAAACACACTATTTGATAAAAGGATGAACTTATTCCTGTTCTGAGCAGCTGATGATTTTATGCCCCAAAACTTTCTTGGTATTGCTGTGCATGCAAAGCAAACCCCAACAAATGTATATAAAGTTTAAAATATAAAAGCACCATAGCCCTCATGCATTTCATGTAGAAATTCTACTGCAGAAAACATCTTCTGTCAACATATATTATTTGTGAGTTTGGAATAAGAAAAGCCTATTGGAAAAATGTGCAAATATAGAATATTTTATTTTAAAATCTCATATATTGCTATCCAGTACACTTTCTTTCCTACTCATTAAGCTCTTTGACATCAGTGAAAGCCCTACTGTTTACATCCTGCAAGCTTTGCACAGATTCATCCTGTTAGATGAACGCCTCTAGAAATCAAATTCCATTTTTCCAGGGGAGTTCATCTAATTTTGCTACAGCTGTGAGGCAGCCTCCTTATCTACATACCAATTCAACACTCATTTCAAGCAAAAAGCCATTTCTAAGCCATACAAATACCCTCATGAACCAGATTTCGAAAAGGTAAAGTCTGTTTTGTATCCTATGCACTGAAGATTTCTCAAGATTCAAGGTTGCATACTGCACTCAGTAGAGCAGTCTTCAACTGCAATTAGTCTTTCTAAATACTCATCATCATATTCATCTATACGAGTTCTCACAACATATTCAATTCCCTAGTGTATTAAGTAGCATTTCACAGTGTATTTCAATCTCTTTGGATCATTTCTTTTGGAGAGAGTAGAAAATTTCGGGTAATTAAATAATTTTTAGACTGTTATTATTATTCTTAGCAACATTTATTATTCTATATATACTTATTAAATCAATATTAACTGAATCAGATGCAAGATATCCATAAGAATCAGGTACCCACATAGGCAAACTAACTTTTGTGCTTCAATGAAATCAAATGCTCCCACTGAAGAAGGACACAATTCTTGAACATCAAGTGAGGTGATACCAGCTGTGCTACACATGCCCATGAGTGTCACGCTGGCTAGGGCAGCAGACCATGTGCTCACTGACTTTGGGTGGGGGTAGGGTGGGAGGTCTCTACCAAGCTCTGATGGCATGTGTCTGCTTCTGGACAAAAATAAAAAAAGCTTTAAAAAAGTTGTTTTTATTTTTTTTTTGGTTCACGCTGAGCAGGCCTGATGCAGATTCACTACCGTGTTTCAAAATGCACTGTGTCAGTGCTGTGGAAAATCCTGACAGGGACCTTTGGTGCCAGCTAACAAACAAGCATGAATCTGTAGAAGAAGGACCCTTGTTGCTAAGGAAGAAGCAATGCAAATCACTGCTGACTGATATTTTGCAGATCAATACACTTCAAAGAAAAAAAGAGAACATACTTCTATCTCCCATACCTGAGTTTTTGTTTAGCTATTTCACATACCAGGCCAGAAGTGGAACTGGCCCTTAGTGCCCCTCTCTTCATGTCCAAGCTGCCACTGCCCACACTCACCGCTGCAGTCCTGGCCTGGACCTACTGCATCTTGTGGCAGTGCTACCCAGTCACCTTCCCAGAGACCCTCATAGCCCTGCCCAAACTGCAGCCCCAGACCTGCCCCACCGCTGCTGCCTTCTGCTCGGCCACCCCACATATGGGCCCCACAACATTTGGGGAAGGTAAGCAAAGGCAGAGGCCACATGAGCGCAAGTCAGTCATGCTGCAGCAGATCCTGCTGCAGGCAGGAGTGCTGGAGACTTGCTGAAATGCTGTCTACTCTCTAGTATGTGCTGGTGCTGAAACACCCTAAACCTACTGGCATGGCACTTATTTTCAGAACCAGACAGGGTTCAAACTTTTAGGCCTGCCTGCCTTGCATGGCTGGGAGCTCCATCATTTAAATTCTGCTGTTGATCCTAACATGTACACTCCTAAGCAACAATAAGCTCTGGTACTAGCATCTTTCTGCCATATTAAAAACAAAAATCCCCAGACCATCTCTTCCTTGCCTCCTAAAAGAGCATTTCTACAGGAATGTCTGTGTATCTAGAGCTTGCTGTAAGATGAGCCAATACTGTCTTTGCACTAGACCCCTGTATTTTACCTACACATGAGAGGCTAGGTAAAAATACTAACAATTGTTCTTGCATCATGAAAAAAATAAGAAAAATGGAAGAAAACCTGAAATAACAAAAAAAAAAAAGTGAAGGTGAATTCAAAGAGGAGACCAATGTGTGTGCTCTGCTTGCACAAGCTCCACGCTCAGCAGAGGGCTCCAGCCCTGCACACAGTCAGCTGCTCACTGCTGTTGGTGCCCAGCAGCACTGCTGACAGCCCACACACAACACAGAAATTGCATGTTTCATGTAACTCCAAGAAATATAAATCTCTGCCTTGAAATGAGGGTTAAAAAATTCACTTACCACAAAGGAGAAGAAACAGGCTTTAAGTTTTTTGTTCAATTTTCTGAAAATCACAATTATTCCTAGTAGGAAAAAAAATTGATGTGCCTGCACAGAGGAGCTGCAGAGCCTGAAATAGAGAGGCTCACGTCCTTCTAGTTTCTGGGCAACAAACACCACAGAAAAAGGAGACAGCAGAGTGGGAAGCGTGACTGTGCTCATGTACTTCGCATTAGTGACATACAGCAACTTGTTTTGCTTGAGTGCACTGAGTATAATGCTCACCCTCTGTCTCATTAAATATGTTCTTAAAAACATGCCTGCATGTCAGTCTCTGCATCCATCTTCTGTTCTAAGTGCTCTCCAGAATACAGAGCAAATATCAAGAGGCAAATACAGACAAAACAGAGCTCAGCATGGAAGAGAAGTATAGCCTTTTCAGGCCTCGACAATACCACCATAAAGGGTAAATATTTGAAAAAGCTATTTAATTGAGTCTGACGAAATGAAAAAACAATCCAACTGATTTTAAGCATGTGCTGGGATTACTCCACTGCACTACCATTGTGCCTGAAGTGTGCCACTGCAAGTGGATCAGCTCCTATTTTAAATTAAATCCTCTTCACAAGAATTGAGTCTGTACATCACCTCACAATGCTTTGTAATACATACTATCTAGACAATATGACAACCGTTGCTACCTCTTCATTGCATATTTGGATGCTCTCTTTGTGCTTAGTACTATATATATATATACACCCAATTAGCCATTCACCTGCTGATTATTTTGTGGTCATTAACTGCACAGCAGACAATGGCACAGTACAAGAGACATGTACCATTGTACCACCTTTCCTTCCTTTCCTCCCATATGCTAATATTTTTATTCATTGAGTTCCAACAAGCAGACTAATCGCAAGTGCACCAATATGCACGTGGGTTAATTCACATGAAACAGTGAAGTTACAAAGAAGCATCCTTAGTTGAAAGATTATGCCTACGAATACTCACTCCAGTGTAAGTAGGCAACTTTTGCATACAATAATGCACAATAGAGAAACAACAGGTAGAGACGTGGACATGAGACATTATCAGAACTGAAGGTTGTCTATAGTTATAACCCCAAAGAAGAACCCAGGAATCCCAATAGTATAGTTAACCCCCATGAGAAATGCCCATTGAATTAAATGTATACTAAAAATATTTTGTACTGTTCTGTGGTATTTACTATAAAAATATATTCCTACTGAGTTTCAAACAATGTTTGCTTTTCAATTCTGTAAGATCTCTACGTCATTTCTCTACAAGTTTGTCCACTTCATAAAGAAATGTTTTCACCTGTATCAA
>PPHD01028216.1:0-10945 GCA_002909625.1 Bambusicola thoracicus
ACACGAAGTTGTAGGTTTAATCATATAGAGAAGAGTTTGGCCTCATGAACGCTTCCTGAGTCCATAAATACACTTATTCTGTATCGAGGTGTGATGCTTACATAAAATGAATGGGAGAAGCATGGTGAAATATTTTAGATTCCAAAACCAAATAGAAAGAAGAACAAAACGTAGGGAGAAATGTTTTGCAAGGAATTGGAGCTATGTAAATTAAAGAAAAAAAAAAAGAAGATAAAATATAAGACAAGCAGAACATGAAAACAAAATCAAAATGTAATTTTAAACAAGATTTTGCCCTCAATATAAGAGTTTGACTGTATCGATCTCTCATGTTCCACAATAATAATGCCTCTTACTGATAAGTTTATGATTTTGGGATTTTTTTGAAAGGCAGAATTTACTTATTTATTAATTCCATACACTAAATGACCATAGACTAAGAAATCACATGCTAGCTTGTGCTGTATGGTTTGCAAAATCTAATTTGAGGGGAGTAATCCAGGGGAATGAAAATCTCATGCTGCCAGGTTAAAACTGTGAAAATCTCCTTGACGGTATTCACACAGGAATCAAGGGAAATGTGTAGAGGGCATGGTGGAAATCTTTGACATGCTACTGGCTACTGCTGCTCGGTTTCGGATGATGAACATTCAAGGGGAGGAATTTGTGTGCCTTAAGTCCATCATCCTGCTCAATTCTGGTAAGTGATGTGCTTTGCTGTCACTTGGGTAATTGTAATTGCTTCTGCATGTGGTTTGAATGCTGCCTGCTTGTTGTCCCTGGTAGTGTTTACATTTCGAGGCAGCATCAACTGAAAGGGATGTCAAGGCAGAGAAGGGACAGTGGTGTGCAAGGAACCCAGCAACTTAACACCATCAGAGGTTGGTTCACTGAGTGCGGATGGTGTGGAGGATGATCGGGGCCGCGGGGTATTGAACTAGACACCGAAGAGCTTGTTAAAGTCCTCATTACAGTGTACTGAGGTAGCTGGATCCACACTTTGGGCATCCAGAGACGATACCTGGTTATAAATCAGAGCTTTCTTTTCCTTTTTTTTCTCTTTTTCTTTTCTTCCCGCCCCCTCCCCCAGTGGCAAAATACAGGAAAATGGCGGCAAAGATGTAACTGTTTATCATTATTTAGTTTATATTAATAAACTGTCATCTAAAACTTATGCTATTGCCTTACACATCTTCCATATTTGATGAAACAATTTTTGGACTGTAGATCTCATTCTAAATAACAACAGGTAACATGTTTATCTATAGATATAATTATCTAATATCTGGATTGAATTCTTTGTTACCTTATAGAAATAAACATCCAAAATTTGAGGCAGAAAGTTTCTGTTGAGCAACAGAAGTTTATTTTTCTGTTTGAAACAGAATAGATTACAGATAAATAGATTAAAAAAGTAGGATAGTTTGAGATAGGTGTAATAGCAGTGACATAGACTTGGCATAGATACTCTGACCTGTCCTCTGGATATGTTTTACTTCATGGAATATAACCAACCTCCCTGAGGTAAAACTCTGTACTGACATGAAGTGTTATGTGCTTTGAAGCACATGTTGTAGATGATGTATGGGGAGAGGCTGAGAGAGCTGGAAAAGGGAAGGCTGAGTGAGGGTCGAATTACTGTCCTCAGATAGTTGATGAGGAGATAATGGAGAAGGCAAGGCCAAACTTTCCTCAGAGGAACAGAGGAATTTTCATCCCAGTGAGAGAAAGGTTAAGCACTGGAACAGGTTGTCCAGATAGATGGTGGGTGACCTCAGAGATACCAAAATTCACCTGAATGAAGCTCTGGGCAGGTTGAGCTAACCCTGTAGTTAGTACTATTTGAGCAGAGAGTCAAAATAGATTACCTTCAAGCCTCCCTCCTAACCTACTCTTTTTCTATGGTTTTACATATAAATGCACTCAAATATTTTATTAAAGAAGCAGCAGATAAACAAAATGACAATTTTTGTCTAAGTATATGAAGTAACCAGCTGATCTCAAAAAGATCTAAACATTTTTTTCAACTGAATTGGAGTAATTATGCTGCACTTCATGTTTTAAAGCATTTGCATTCTAAAACTCTTCGTGGAATTTATTCTCTGGGCGTACATAAACATTTATTTATTAAATCCTTGGACATCCGTTAGTTTCTTCACATGAGGCAGTGCTGCTTATTGCTTTTGTTGGACAATTATTTTCTCATTTTTTGCAACATCTTTCAAGGCTGCTTAATCTCTTTGTGCTGCTTTTTTATGCGGTCTTATTAGCAATATTTTTTTTTAGTCTCCTTCAGTTTGTGTAGAAAAGATGGAAAGTTTTGTTTATAAAGCAAAATATACATTTATGCTACTGACAAATTTTTCCTGAGATATCAAGGAGACAGCATGTCTGTAACAACAAGGACAGCACTGTCTTCAGCTAAATAACAAAACAGAAGGTGCTCCTCTAAAGCTGCAGCAATAAGTTGTCCAACTATAAAGCAAAGCACATTCGGCTCACTAATAGAATACTGTTTCTTAAGACCAGAAAATAAGCACCAGAAATGTAAAAGGGCAACATGATGCCAGATGTTTTACGTTTGAGTGGATCTGAAAAGAGGAGTGGTGCTATATGGGGCAAAGCAGAGGTTTTCTTTTTGCGGGCAGTGATGTAGCTCATGTCTGCCTTAGCAGATGATTTACCTAGCTGATACTTTTGCAGAGATGAAAAGATTTAACTGATTTCAGTCATCATGTAGGCCTCCTTGATGCATCACTCCATCTGACTTGTTCTTTTCATTTTTCTTTCTCCTGCTGAATTGTGCTTTTAATCAATTTCTTTATTTTGAAGACTGGAGAATTGTATGAGTGCATGGTACAGAGCTGAATTTGCTCTTAGCTCAGACTGGCTTGCTTCAGATACAAACCAATGGGGCTTGGTGGAAGAGGAAGGAGATCCTTGTTTTGTTTTGTGACAGTGAACACTAAATGTAAAAAAAGTTTAAACCAGGGTATATTATGACAGAAAAGATGTTGAAGACATTCCATTCTGTACATTCAATAATATGTCAGGGTATGTAGCATATGTGTGTACCTATACCTCGATATGTATGCTGACTGTCACAGTAACCTTGCTGTCCCTGGAAGAAACCATGGTTTGGATATCTTTACACTTGGGCACAACCTGTTAGGCTTAGCTTGTTTGCAAAGACCTGCTAGCTCTAGTCTTTCTCCTATAATGTTTTACAGTACTGATACATAGCTGGAAAACCACCTGGTGGATATTCAATCCTGCTTTCAGCTTTCTTTCAGCTTCAGAGCCTGGAAAGACCATTGAGATTGTTAAATTTCACTTTGCAAAGACAATTTTTTCTGCACTCATGTTCCAAAGCTCTGCTTCTGTGTGTGTGTCTGTGTGTGATGGATAGCTGGTATCTCTTTTGGGAAAATTTCTGGTCACTGGCCTGAGGCAGGAGAAATCATCTGGGGCAGAAAGGAAAACTGATCTTCATTTTTCTTTGCAGTTATTGAATGGCATTTGCCTGAGGTCTCTACATGTTTTAATAGAGGATTTTTTTTTCTTTTTTTTCTTTTTGATTTATATTTTTTAATAATTCTGAGTCAGACGTAGGTGAGAAACAATTCTGCCTGGACAGCTTTTTGCTTTGGCTAGTTTCAAACCTATGAAAGTAAGGGGTTTTGCTACAAGTGCAAAATAGTGGCTTCACTGGCTGAAGAAAGGTGCTTCAGAGGCACAGGGGATTTATGAGGATAGTATTTCCTTTAGAAGTCATTTAGAAGTATCTTGTCTCTGCAGAAAGTCACTGATCTATAAACCTCATATCATCAGTAGACATGTGTGAGGGTGGTTAATTGTCATCCAGCTGAGAAAAGCCCCAAGAACTCTTCCTTCTTGGGGAATTCATTTCAGTGCAAATAATATTCATTAAATGCTTTGTGAGAAAAGAGGCCGTTGTGCTGTCTGTATCAAATTCAAAGCAATCACTGCAAAACTAAAACTAAAGAAGTCTTACTACTGGTTTCCAGAAGCTCTGCTGTATTTCTGTTATCCTCGTGTTTTGTTTTTGTTTTTGAAATCTCAATCTCTCTCACACGCACATATACACTCACACTCACAAGTTTCTCTCTTTTTAGAACAGAAAGTCCAGCATCATAAAATCCACTTGCAGCTTACAGTAGTTCTAGATGGTGTAGCGAGATGATGTGAGAAGGTGAGGTACATCAAGAAAATGGTAAAGAAATCTGTACTTTGACTGCTCTGATGCATGGATGGATATGCTTATCTTCATTTCTGATGGTACAACATCCAGCTACAAACAATACAAACAAGTTAGAGTACACCCATTTTTGTGTATGTATGAATCTTAGTGCTTTTCTTAATATCTCTAACTGCATTGTGTATTTTTCTATATGTGATGCTTTAAAGAAAAGCTAAATGAAAGGTGATGCCATGAACCAATTTTTTTTTCCAAAGACAATACCAAGTTTCTACTTGGCTCTGTAAGTTGATGCAGAAGATCTGAAGCACAGGATTTGTCAAGTACTTTACAGATACAGGTCAATGAAGTCACCATGACCATGTTTATCGATATCTACGTATATACTTAAGCCTTTGCTAATTCAAGGCTGTATGATAGTAATATGATCTATCTGGAGTTGGTAGGTCAATCCAGAAGATTAAAGAACTGGTGCTGAGGGCAACAGCTACCCTTTGGCAGCATAGTGGTGGAGTGACATACTTTGCATTGTCTGTCCATTGTCACCCAGAACAAAGTCAAGGTAAAAAAAAAAATGCATGGATTATTAGAGAACTTCCTAGTTAGAAATCTGATGTGCTGCATGCACTGAAGAGGTGGAAGCTCCGGTGTTTTCTGGATGTTCCAGAGGTTGTTGGAGAGCTAGTCGCAAATTGGTTTGATCTTTATTTTAGATTTCCTTCTGGTTCAGGTCTTCAGGTTGCTCACTTTCAGGCAGAAAAGAAAGACAACTGTCTTGAAACAGGTTGCCTTTCAAAGCTCTAGTTTGCTTTAGAAAATCATATTGAAGCAAGTGCTTTGTTTACATGTGTTGCGGTAACATGTCGTTCAGTCCTAGATTGCCTACCAAGCCACTAGAATTTGAACATTAAACAGCAGAGAAATTAGCAAATACTGCTGTCAGCCTGGGCTAGGTCAGTAAGTTCTGCAGAGCTCTCAAGTGGCAGCAACATCTCCTCAAGATTTTGAGGCTGAGTGACCGAGAGAAGAGAGCAGTTCAAGGTCCGGTCAGGCTATAGGATAGAGGTGAACCATGCCACCTCAGCCATCTAGTCCTGACCTCAGGGGGCACAGGGTGAGGGAGAGGCATCATCTTTGTCTTCCTCCTCTAACTGCAGTGGCTAAGTCCAAGCACCAGGGTGGAATGAAAGTTTTCTCAGGGAAAGACTGTATTCTTCGCATGTCTGTGAAGTGGTTGTTTTCCTTATTCACCTCCTTAATCAAAATGATTAATTCTATGGATGGTTTCTTAGAAAATGCTGCCATTTCCCAGCAGTCCTTTCTGGATTGGAATTCTTCTGAATCTGGATTGCATTATTTTTTTCCCCATGCTTTTCTGAGCCACATCCTTCCCAGCTGCCAGGAGATTAGAATTCTATATGCACTGGGGCCCTAAAAAGCAGGGTGCTCACAGGAAGCTCCTGTGGTTTCACACAGCCAAAGAGGCCACCATAAGGCATATAGGGGGTAAGCCTGACTATCAAAGTAATTTTTCTCTATGGTTTTCTTTCTCTTTCCTTCTCCAGGTGTGTACACTTTTCTTTCTAGCACCTTGAAATCTCTGGAAGAGAGGGACTATATCCACCGTGTTCTGGACAAAATCACAGATACTCTGATACACCTAATGGCAAAGTCAGGTCTTTCTCTGCAGCAGCAACACCGGCGACTGGCTCAGCTCCTCCTCATCCTCTCTCACATCAGGCATATGAGGTAGGAGCAAGCACATGGTCAGGTGCAAGCAGGAGGTTTTGCAAATGCACACGTGCTTGGAGTTGTGCTTTCCTGCACTGTGTGTGTGTGTGTGTGTGTTGACACTATATAAAAGGTAAATCACTTTCCTCTTTCCATAAATATAGATGGACCTGCAAAACAGTATTCTGGATTATTGTGTGAAATGAGTAAACATTTTCCCCATTTCTCTTTTTTCTTTTCCTTCTACTTTTGTTAATGCCACGAACACTGCTTTTAATACTATATGTCTTGCTATTCTTTTTTGGAAGGTAGTGAGTACATGAAAAATAATGTAATAGCAGCCTAGTTCTATAAGCTCTAGTCTCCTGTAAGATAAGATTTAATAAAAATCTCACTTTTGAATAGACACCTCTTGCAAGTGGCTTGATTGCAAATCACTTTAGAAAAGGGATTATTATCATTATATGTATATTATGAATGAATATAAAAGCAGATCTCCTGAGTCCCAATCTAGAGCACTGTGGCCTTTGCTAATTAGTGGTGAAGGGCCCGAGGCATGTGGTTTGTTGGTAGTGTCAGCAGTGATTCTCCCTTACATAATTACCTCTGAGGGTAGCTGCTCACTAGCTGGGGTATCTGTAGCATGAAAAGCCTGTGCAAAGATGCAGCAGAGATTTTATTTTATTTTTTTATTAAGTATAGAGGCATTGCTGTTATCTAGATTTTAATTTTCAAGATCACATTTAATAAAATTAATTAAATAATTTAATAAAATTAAAATCAAAATAAGCATCAGACAGTACTAAAGCTCCCAGGACTGGAACACGAAGATTTTATGTAAACGTATGGTTTTTCGTGTATGTATTTTAGATGTTTCTTTGCCTTCGTGTTAGTAAGCATGCTGATGTTTATTTTCTTAATGGTTTGTAGACCAAGAATGTTCCAGATGCACAGCAATTTATTATTTCTGTAGCTTTGCAAATGGATACTATTACAAGAGGGTGTTTGCTACAAAATTGTTGGAGATTCATGATCCTTGAGGTCCCTTCCAACCATGCCATTCTGTGATTCTGTGAAATTGGCAAAAGTTTATTTTCTAAGGAAAAAAATGTAATATTTTAGGTTTAACTATAGGAAGGCCAAGATTCATCCTGTCCACTCTATCAAAGTACCTAAAATACGGGTCTGTTTGCTCTAGGTCACCATTTAGGCAAAGGAGAGAAAAACAGTCACCTTTAGAAGACAATCATTCACGGGCAGCATGAATTGCTCTTCAAAGATGTTTTCTGCAAACTGTAGTAGTGTGCAGTAACTGTACTGTTACATTTGTTGCTTTGTACAGGGTGGAATTTGTGTGAACTGAACGAAGATTAGCTGACAGCTTTTTTCGTAGTACATTTGGAAAGTAACTGCTGTTTTGTTAAAATCCACAGCAACAAAGGAATGGAGCACCTGTACAATATGAAGTGTAAAAATGTAGTTCCACTCTATGACCTCTTACTGGAGATGCTGGATGCTCACCGCCTACATGCACCGGCAGCCAGGAGTGCTGTACCAATGGAAGAGGAGAACCGAAACCAGCTGACAGCTGCACCAGCTTCATCTCATTCCCTGCAGTCCTTTTACATTAACGGCAAAGAAGAGGAGAGTATGCAGAATACAATATAAACAAAAGTCAGCATATAATAATGGTATGAGAAACCCAGCAGCATACTACCTAGCTCATGCTTCATCTATAGTGCCACATATGTCAACACTCCAATGATATCAGCCACCTGTATTTTCCATTTGAGTGTTTGTCAAGCGCTTGCCTAAATTGATTGCTTATTCTAAATGAAAGACGTTTCATTGCTCTGGACAGCTAGCAAGGATTGTCAGGCTAACTTAATTTGAAATTTGCAGTGTTTTAATCTACTTTTGCGGGTTAGCTAAGTTCTAATAGAAACTGCAACATTTTATTTGCCCTACATTTATAGGCCATAACACCCATGCATAATTATATCTTCCTGAGTGGGAGCCTTTCTTAGTATCCACACCAAATTCTGAGCCCTTTTACTCCTTGAGTTGCCTGAAACTTTGAAGCAGTTTGGTTGATTCTGGATGCGTTTTGTGAGGGATAACAGTAAGCTGACTGGCATCTTATTGTGCCACAGTGATACTGCACTGCTAGTGACTGCCTTGATTCTTTGAGTAGATTTCTGCCTCCCATTTTCCACAATTGGAAGAAGGCTCTTTGTATTGAAAACAATGCTGTTTTGCCTTATTGGTTTGCAGACAGCTCCTTTTCAAGATCATACTGACCAAACTCTTAAATCCTCTTATCCTAGCCCCTAGCCAAATTACATGGCATGCATCCTATCTTGTCTGATCCTAGGAAATAAAATTCTGTTGCTTGGCTGTGTGTAAATCATGGGCAACGTGGAAAGCAGAGATAGAATTGATAATTGCTCTTAAATCAGACCTGGTGATTACAGAAATCATCATGTCAGGAAAACAAAACCAAAAACCCATGCCTTCTAACACATACACAAACCAAAGCTATTTTGTGAAAAATCTTTCCCTCTCCTTTGCTTTGTTGTGCTACAAACCAAGAGATGAGGATACCAGTGTAAGACTGGCATAGCAGGGTGGGATGATCACATTCATGGCAGTCTTGCCTAACCAGACTGCTATCAGAGTCTGCAGGGGAGGACTGCTATCAGAGCCAGTGCAACAGGTTTTGCACTATCTTGCTTTTCTTCGGCTCTCACTGGGGCAAACTCAAAGATCACTGTTAATATCCACCTCATTTGTGGCACCAGAACTGGGCAATGTGACTCAGACATGGTAAAGACGCCAGAACTGCACGCACATTCAGGGTGGTGCATCTGGCTTTCTCCATACTTGTGTGTAATTGTTTTTCATGCAGCTTAGTTGGATGCTTCAGATCAACCATAAACATACTGAAGGAGACAATGAAGAAAAAGACCAAACTATCCATTGTATAAACAGTTCAAAATGGGAGTTTGTGCTGCTGTTTAACTGCCTTTAATGCTAGAAAATCAAACATCACAGAATGTTGCTGGGTATTGAAACCTGATTATTATATTTTGCAGGGATGACAGTCTTTGCCTGTGCTACCTGCACACCTGTTTTTCGTGTGCAATTTGGGAGTTAGCACAGACCAGGGACTATTTCAATAGCTGGTTGGAAATGACCATCTGTAAGTAAGGAAATTCAATAGCACATGTATAGGCTGCTCCATAGCAGCTGGCCACAGTGCCATAGGAGGGTTTGGGGATGCTTCTTTTAGCCTTTGTGTTAGATTATGCTGATTGTAATATCCCATGACTAAATATAGGAAATAGTGCAACCAGTGCGGTACAGGAGTGCCTATGTCTAACCATGCTCACTGTTAAACAAGCAATGTTCAGCTAGTTCCAGTAACAAAGCAATTGTGAAGAGAATGAGGCATAGGATGTGTTTGTGCTCTGCATCAAGGATCCAAGTCTTTAGTGAGTGTACACTGTGTCAGTCTCGTGTACATACCTGAGGATACGCACAGTTTAGAAATTGAATGATAGATGCTACCTACATGTTGGAGAAGATTCCTTGAAAACTGTGCAAACCTGAATGTGTGAAGCAGTCACTGTAAGTTAATAGGCCTTTTATTGATGCATATTATAGTGTAGTTTTTTTTTCTGAACATGCTGAAGGAGTTGTAATTTTGTGTATTCATTAAGAGTATGTATGTGTGTGTGTGCAAATTTGGTACTTAAGGGCTTTTGAAAGGCTTTCAAATGCCCTGAAAGAAAATACACATTTTGTCACAGTTAGTAGATGGTTTTTGAATGTGATAGAAAAATCATGAATGCCCTTATATGAGTGCAGGTTAAAATCTGAGTGGAACACAGGAATTCCTGTAGATACACTTCTGTGCTTACATCATCATTATTTACTTGCAGCCTCTTGCTACAAGATTTCAGTGCTCTATGTGCAGCTTGTGTGTTCGATATGACAAGCCACAAAGATCAAGTTTGTGGCTCAGCAGCTGCTAAGCAAATTGTTTTAAATAAATGAATCCCCTCCTACATCTCAGAAAAATGTATTGCCTCAAATCAAATGTAAATCTGGCCTAGAAGAAGAAAATAGTTGATGGAAAGCAATCACAAAAAAGGGCCAGATTCCAATGATTCTCCATAGGTTATGTGCCATTGCTCTCTACAGATTGTACCAGCAAAACTGGGCAAGTGGGATTGGAAGTGGTATGCAGCAGATGGAAGGGTATAAAATTGTGGCCCAGAACGCAGGAAATAATCTGTCAGTTCACAGTCATAATTGTAAATTCTCTCCTAGGCTCAGCCCTGGCAGTGAAATCATTTAGAGTCAATCCGTCCTCCCACATATGTGGTGACAACTGTTCAGGGCCCCCAAAAAAGAAAAACAGTGATTTTCAGTGATGCGTTTGCTTAGTTTGGGGTAGTCTCAGGACCCATGTCTTTAACTTGTTGATGATCTTTTATTTGAAGTAGCACCTTAATGAATATAGTAACTTCCCCACAGTTATCTGCAAAGACGATTGTCCACATATCAGACTGTTGAATGTAACTATTCAATATATTAAAGTCTACTATATAAAAGTGGTAGCTTTTTTCATATGGAATTCCAAATTATGCTCTCATGTATGCAGACAATTGTGCCTGACATTCAATGATTATTATTTCACAGGATGTTATTTTATGTGTGTATATATACATATCTATATATATACATATATGCTTTATATTTGCAGCTGACAAGCCAGTACTACCTGAATACCTGGTGCTGGAAATTAAACAAAGATATATATATAGCATGTTAAAAAAAAAAAAAAGAAAAAGAATTTAAAGTAAACTATTCAAGGCAGCTAATAATGCTTTTACCAAAACGTTCATAGAGATGTCTCTTGACAGCTAATGAAATAATTATTTTATAATGTTTATATGTGGATTAAAAAAAAAAAAAAAAAAAAAAAAA
>PPHD01028217.1:0-10944 GCA_002909625.1 Bambusicola thoracicus
GAAAAACACACTTTTTCATTCCTATTTTCTCAGATATGAACTTTTTCGAGCATATGCATATATCACTAGACATATGAAAGTTTTTGCAAGGAATGCATATTACTGTCTTGCATATGGCTTTATCCCTGGATAGGACAGTGTGGGACAGGTGATAGCGAGCGGACATGCCCTACCATGACATACCACTAGAAGATCTCATCAAACAGAAAATAAGAACAGTATAACTAACCAATTACTATATTATTAGAAGCAGAACATCTTTTCCTCAAAGCTATACAAGTAGCCACAAATGTTTGGGAAGCAGAGGAATGAGAAAGATGGAAGGTTATGGAGTAAGGTAGGTATCCTTGCTTATCCTTCCCAGTTGTTCCAATTACACATAACTCGCTTATGTCAGAAGATTCAGGCTGTGGTTCTTCCTAATATACAGGATTTATACTAAAACACTGAGTGTACTAAGTAGAGGGTAGAAGGACCAGCAGTGATGATCAGCCAGCCAGGAGAAGATTAAGACCGGTCATTGCAGTCAAGGAATTTTCTCTGTGCATGGATAACAGTATCAGCCAGTTCCTACACCAATGGAGACGAGGCTTTCTTGAAAAGCCGGAAATGAAAGCTAGCTACCTGTGTGACTCAGCAAAAAACAGAAAGCAAAGGTTAGTCGGGAGAGATCTGGAAAAATATGAAATGAGTAGCTTAGAAGCCCAGCCTTGTGTTGGACCTTCTAGGAGACCACTTCTAGGGGAGGAAGAAAGAGAAAGATTTGTAGGATCACAGCACAGTCTTACACTAGGAAAAATGTGAAAGAAGAGATTTTCCAAAGAGCCAGTCTGGGACATGTAAAGAAGCACTGGGAGGAAAAAAGTTATTTATGTTCAAGGTAAGGTCCTCCAAATGTGGATCGATCTGGATTCCACTGACCACCAGCTGATGACAACTGCTTCTGTAGGGCTGGGAAGACTTGAGGCAGAAGTCATGCACTCAGCTGAGCGTGTGTAGGGGAGGCTGGAGAGGGTTTTATGTCTGCTGTTGATCCAAGAATGTCTGTTTGCTTCGTGTTTGCCACAGAACATGCAAGTGTTTGCAAGACATCGCCCACACTGCTTACTGACACTAGAGGCTGGGAAGATAAGCTTCTTCTGTGGCAAAGATTCTGATGGCTAGCAACATCTGTCCTGCACTGCTTTGTGCTGTGGGCATGGTGGTGATGTCTTGATGGTTGGACTTCATTACATTTGAGATCTTTTCCTACTTTAATGATTCTATGAGCTCTATGAAGTCTCTGGAGGGAAGCCAGGACAGGCTGATTGATACAGCAGCAGGCCTGAATGGGCTTGCTCTAGCAACTTAGCCTGCCAGATGTTGACAGAAAGGAAAACACGGGCTTTGAGGGCAAAGATAAACAACAAGATTTTTCAGTCATCATGTCAAACATACTTAGAATCATGGCACACACAGTCTCTTCAAGCTATGTTCCGTCAATCATGCTAGTCAACCAGCCTGGAATTCTATCTGACTCATTCTGGAGTCAGACAACATTGGAGAAAAACTGCAGTCTGGTTCAGGGATTTTTTCACACTAACTTTAATTATCTGCAAGGTAAATGTCCCCACCAGGCCCAGCCAGTCACTGTAAACTTCCATTATAGTTGACAATCAGACACAAATGATATTTTCAGTTACCTACTTCAGCAGAAAGAAAGTCATTCTTCAAATGCAGCCATTTCTTTGCCATTTTCTAGTTCAGAGATACAGAGACACTTGGTCAGTCAAATCCATCTCTTTTATTTTTCACTGTGTGTCAGAAACCTCAAGGATTTCATGCTAGGTTAATAATTTCCTTGGGAGTATAGCTAAATGTAGAAGTGCGTGAATAATATAATTCTGTACAACAAATTACATCTTCAAAGCACCATATAAATATTAACTTCAGACCAATTAGACTATTCTATTAGTAAAATAATGCACAGGATACTGACCTACTTATTATTTGCTATTATGTAAAACTAATGAGCTGGGTTTTTTTTGTTTTGTTTTGTTTTGTTTTTTGACCACTGATTCCTCCTTCCTCTAAATACCTGTGGATTAAAATGTAAGCTATTTAAACAGCTCCACAAAACTACTGCTAGAAAGAAAATGGAAAGGCAAGTATTTGAAACACACTGCTACATTCTTTAGGCACTCAGAAGGATATGTGAACATCAGATTCCACCCTGAATCTGATTCCAGAGTAGAGGACTATTTTTATTTGAAATAAGAGATGTTCATGGAGACTGCACTTATAAGTTCATTTGCTTTTGGTTTTCAGTTAGTCTTGTAAATAAGCTACAAAGTTTTTTTTCTGGTAGCTTATTCATCTTGTCTTTCCTTCCCCTCATTCAGAATCCCCAAGGACAATGTTCAGTTCCAGTCTAAGGAGTGGCAAGTCCACTCTGCCCTCCTGAAGTCCCATCTCAAGTACTGCATTCTGGTCTGGGGCTCCCAGCACAAGAAAGACAGGGAGTGGTTGGAATGGGTCCAGAGGGCCATGGCGATGATCAGAGGCCTGGAGCACTCCTCCTGCAAGGAAAGGCTGACAGAGCTGGGCTTTTTCAGCATGGAAAAGAGAAGTCACTGCGGAGACCTCACTGCAGCCTACCAGTACGTAAAGAAAGCTTATGAACATGAGGGAAAACGACTTTCTTTGTGGACATGTAGTGATTGGACTGGAGAGAATAGTTTTGAATTAAAAGAGGGAGAATTTAGGTTAGATGATAGGAGGAAATTCTTCACTCAGAGGGTGGTAAGGCAGTGGAACAGGATGCCCAGAGAAGTTCTGGATATCCTATCCCTGGAGGTGTTCAAGACTAGGTTGCTCAGGGTCCCGACCAACTTGATCTGATGGGTGGCAACCCTGCTCAAGGCAGAGGTGGTGAAACTGGGTAGGTTTTAAGGTCCCTTCCAACCCAACCCATTCTATGATTCACTGCAAAGGATGACAACGCTAACTACAAAGGAGGAGCACATACAAGAAGTGGAAAGATGGCACAAAAAAGCACTGATGAACTAAAGACTTCAAGCAGCTGTGAATGAACTAAAATATTCATCGGTATTATCTGGGTTAGTAACTGCTGTGATTGTCTCATAAAAAAATCATAAAGTGAGATGGTTGGTTTTTAACTTATTTTTCATAGTCTGAACCACATCATAGCAGAGTGTCTCAGTGTGAGGACAGCACAAACCACGTCACCTTGCTTTATGAATCCTAAGTTAAAAGATGCTAGTAGAACAATAGATTGCTTTCGATCTAAAAATTGCGTACATACTGTGCATAATACTTCTTCATGAAGGACACCAGGCTAACTGGAATGCAGTGTAACTTGTTTAGGATTTATGAAAGAAAAGAAAAAAATCTCAAACCTATTTGTTTTCCTATGAATCAAGATCTACTTGATCAAATGCTTCAACTTAGCAAAACATTGTGTAAGAATCAGAGGCTAGGTTCAGTAGGAATATGCTGCTAAGCTCAATAGGAGTAGTATTTGAGAGTTCAGTGTGAGCTGAGTAGTTGAGATAGGTCCGAAGATATAAACTCATAGTAATTCCCTGTTCATCAGGACTCGTCAGTTAATTGTATTTGCAGCCAAGATTCCTCAAGCATATTCCTCAGAATGGAATCCTTATGCACATGGAAGTAATCACAGATTTTCCTAAACTCACAGTGTGATCAGAAATAAAGATATTGCTCTTACGTGTTATGCTAACTTGGTTGAATCATGAACAGTTACAATTTGGAACTTGCCATGAAATCTGGGGCTTTTTTTCAGAAGATGTAAGCACATTAATGAGCAGTCTGACATATAAAACTCTTAGAAATAGGGTTCATGTTTTGTAAGACGCATCAATGTGCAAACACCTGAGTGCTATATGGAAGTTTATCATTTCAGTGGACTGACAAGCTAGGAACATTCAAGGTTACAGGACATCTTGTGCTTACTCTGATTATCAAAAAAATGAGACACATGCTGACATATTACATCCCATTTATCTCTATTGAGACCTCTGGAGTTTTCCAGGAGATAAAATACTGTAAATTTGGTGCATTAAAATAAATTTCTGACACTAATTTCACTAAAATCATCTATACATAAGAATGTTCAATTGTTTGTGTACAATTTGATTTTCACCCTGAAATCATTATTATTTCAGTTTAAACAGATCACTGTGGTGACACAGCTGATGAACAGTTTTGCCTTGTTCTGACCCACTCTTGTACCCTCATTGACATATACTCTGATGCAACAGAGGCAGAGAGAAACCATGGCTGGGGGAACAGGATCACTTCATTTGGCAGCAGCCCAGTTACACTGGCTTACATGTAGCATGAACTATCACAGGGAGGTTCATAAGCATCAGAGGCATAAGATTTTTGGATGCTGGGTTTAAAAACAGTTTTGAGATGAAGCACAGTCAGTAAAAAGATTGTGGGTCTGCCCATTATTCAGTGCTTGAAGAAGTCCCTCTCAGCCTTAAAACTCCTGTAGTTACTTTGAGTAGCAACAGATGCCAATAGAGTATGGTCCTACTCTTTGAACCAAACTGAAATTAACTACAAATATACAGAGGTTACTTATGATTCACTTAATGATACCCATAATTACATTCAAATAGTTATGTTTACCATCCTACTAACAGTCATCAGATAAGACCTAATGATGTGTGCATGTAAATTCTTACACTGAGGTTAGTCCTTTCCAATTACAATTGACTAAACTCAGTGTTTCGAAATCTAAAGGCTTGCTCTTTCTGCAAGTGTTTTTACATTATTTCAAAACATTACAGAGCATCTGCATAGAAGCATATTTTAATTTGTCTCCCTGCTTCTCTTCTGAACTCATTCATCACAGAATGAAGTCACCTTTGTCTTTTGCCTAATTATCCTTTACCTTCTATTGGATTTTTAGCCAGGAATTCGCTCAATAAAACAAACAGTTTAAAGCAAACAAAATGCAACTAGGAAAAAAAAAGCGACTCTGTCAGCACAGACAGTTCATCAAAACACCAGATATATACTTCTGACCTGAGAGATAAGAGCAGAAGCCATCGCATTATGATTACAGGCCAGTACGTCACACTCCGACTGATGACAAGTGAGCAGCTTCATGCTATCAGCAGCCCTACTGGCACAACACTGTGCAGCATCCTGGGTTTGTCTTTCCACCTTTGCTGCCAGGCCTGGGTTCTTTTGCATTCAGATGGACTGCTCCTCCTTTTCACAGTGGAGCTGGAGGGTGACAGAGAACAGGAAGTGCTGCTGTTGTGCAGTTTCTCTGCCAGTTTTCCTGGACAATGCCGTCTTAAACAACTAGTGCCATTTACTCATCCCTCATCTACAAGCACGATATGTGCCGGTTAGCATCTCTGAGACTTTCATGTCCTGACTGGGGACATCCATGCAATCCATTTTCCCTGCTGGCTAACCTATGCCAAGAGCAGCAGGCTGAGTTCTGACAGCGCTTTGCCACTTTGTGGGAACTGTTCTGCTCCGCTATTTCAGTCTCCACCCACCCAGCCTCCTGCTTCATGTGTGTTCAGAGTCCTCCCTTCTATCAGTGATGGCACTTTGCGTTTTTACCTCTGCTGCACCTTCACACATCTAAGAGGAATTCCTCAGTGTAAATGAAAGGAGAATTGGCCCTTTGCATGTGCTACTAGAGAACTGCAGTGCCACAGAATCAAACAAATGAAGTGCTGGAATCATTAGGAAAATAGAAATGATGCTACAGGAGCAGGTAAGAGACCCAATTCCTTTCCAAATAACACCAGCTATTCCACCAGGGAGGGTCTCCCTCTCCATGCCAGCCTCAAAGCTGTGTGAAAGGACCCTCAGACTGCTTTAACTGCCAGCCAAGGATTCCCTCCTTTAAAAAACATCCTGGGACCATGGACAGCTAAAGTAGTCAGATCAGCACCTTCCCTCTCTCAGCTCTGGGCACAGAAGACACTTCTGTGGGAAGTGTCATAGCCAGAGTACCACTGCAAGCTTATGAGTGAGCCAGAATCACTGCTGAGAGCAGTCCTGAGACCACTTCAATCTGCTCTGGTAACCAGCCATCCCTGGGACTGATGGACCAAACAGGTGTCATATACATCTCCATCTTACAGAATCACAGGTAGGAAGGGACCTCAAGAGATCAAGTCCAAACTCTCTGCTAAAGCAGGTTCCTTACAATAGGTCACACAGGTAGGCGTCCAGAGAGGTCTTCAATATCTCCATAAAAGGAGACTCCCACAGCTTCTATGGGCAACCTGTTCCAGTGCTCCATCACCCCTATTGTAATGAAGTTCTTCCACATGTTAGAATGGAACTTCCTATGTTCCAACTTTAGACCATTGCTCCTTGTCCTATTGCTACACACCACTGAGAAGAGCCTGGCCTCATCCATTTGCATACTACCTCCCTTTAGATATTTATCAACATTGTTCAGATCCCCTCTCAGTCTTCTTTTCCCCAGGCTGAACAGACCCAGGTTGCTCAGCCTTTTCTCATACAGGAGATGCTTCAGGCCCTTTGTCATCTTTGTGGCCCTCTGCTGAACTCCTTCTAGGAGATCACAGTATTTTTTGAACTGGGGAGCCCAGAACTGGACACAGTATTCTAAATGTGGCTTCACCAGGACAGAGTAGAGCGGGAGGATCACCTCCCTTGACTGGCTGGCCACGCTCTTTTTAACGTACCTCAGGATGCCATTGGTCTTCTTGGCCACCAGGGCACACTGCTGGCTCATGGCCAACCTGTTGTCAACCAGGACCTCCACGGAGCTCCTCTCCTCATTCCCTGACCTGTACATATGCATGCAGCTATCCCTCCCCAGCTGCAAGACTCTACACGGGCTCTTGTTAAACCTCTTCAGGTTCTTCCCTGCCCAGCTCTCCAGTCTGTCCAGGTCTTGTTGCAGAGTAACACAGCCCTCAGGTGTATCAGTCAATCCTTCCAGCTTTGTATCATCAGCAAAGTTGCTGAAGTTGAACTCTATCCCTTCATCCAGGTTGTCAATGAACCTCCAGTCCAAATTGCTGATGATCTCCTCTTTACAGCAGGCATCCTAAGTACGGTTTCACTGGATCAGGCAAGTTATCTCAATAGTTATTTTTCCTTTATTTAGATGATTCAAAAGGTGTCAGCACATAATCAAAACCCTGACCAAGAATGTTAAAAAGCAAATACAAAAAAACTGCCAGGCTGCCTTTCAAGAAACCTCAACGTGGTATTTGTACACCAATTCATAATATGCACTGGTCTGAACATGACCCTAAAGTTCTGTTACCACTGGGCAAATACATTATGCAGAAGACATTAAAAGGTTTCCCTATCATTCATCTTATGCATGCCAACTTTATGTCAGTTTAATTACACTGACTAAAGGGTAACAATTCCAAGCTTCCACCACTGTGAGATCAGAATCCTGCATGCAATTTCCAGAAGCACGTTAAACGAAATTAATCCATAAACAAAACACTCTGCATTTTATATAATCAGCTTCTTGTCTTCTGTCATTGAAACATACCTAACTACAGGATTAAGAAATAGTAACTTTGTGAATCTGAAAGAAACACAAAAGGCCTTGGTAGGCAACCTCCTCTGGATCAATAATGTAACTGAAAGAAAGAGTCATATCTTGATACTGTGGGCAAAACCTTGATCAGCTCTGCTCTGTCTTAGGAGCTCTATCTGTTCATGCAGCTCCACGTGTCAGTAAACAGGGCCACTTGGGTATCACAAAAGATAGCTTGAACCTTGATACACAGAACTGCAATATAATTAATTTTCATATCTACTATGATGTATGTCTATGTTTTTTCAAAAAAATTTGTTTCTCTCTTCTAATCCCGATCAATGCCATGTGGTAGATAGTAGCTTAATACAGAGTTTCATGTTTTTGTGCATTATGTTTAATGGTTGGTTGCTTCAGGGAGGAAGATAATTAGGACATCTGTATCCACATATTTCTATTTCAATATATATTAATTGTATGCACATATTATGCTAATATATTTGGAATTTAAATCCTCAGCTGATTAATTCACCCTTTGATACTTGCTGCATCTTGTAGATTATTTAACTTCCTCAGCCATAAACTTTGCAGGAAGTCCAGCTAAATAAATACCAAGGCTCTCTCTTCATTCTGAAAAATGACTATTGACATTGTAGAGAAGTCCCACTCTTGCTGTTTTCACTGCAGTAATTACTGACTTGCCATGTGTAGTGACCTACACACACTTGGACTTTTTAAATGCTGGAACTGTAAGTTATTTCACTTGTATCTCCTCTCATCTTAAAATGACAGAAACTGATCTGCAGTTCTGCGACTATCCCAACTTTACATTAGACTACAGTAAGCAGTTCAAGAACACCAAGGGGAAAGCTCAGCCTATATTCATGTAATATTTTAAGAGAGGTTTTTAGCCCCTTTGGTGGTATAAACAGACGTTCTTATGTAGAGTGAATTAACATACTTCCATCCACTTGTTGACTCTGTTGGACTTATAGCAGCAGTAGTTTGCCCTGCAAGATAAAAAATAAAAATGATAAAAATTCTCCAACAGTTTTCCAACACAAACAGATGCTTTTGCCATTGGAAACTTCAAAATGAAATCCTGATACTGATGTCTTACAGAATTCAGATTTTTGAAAGATTCAGCCTACATTTGAATTGGTACATAATCACATGTAGCACTGTAATGTTTATAGCCCAAACACTGTCAAAATAATTTAAACAACTGCTTTCGTCTAAAAGATTTGTAGTTAAGCAAAAGAATTGCTATAAATCTGCTTTCATAAAATCACAGAATCATAGAATAGCTTGGGTTGGAAGGGACCTCAAGGATCATCAAATTCCAACCACTCTGCAGCAGGCAGGGTTGCCAACCTCCATATCTAATACTTGATCAAGTTGCCCAGGGCCCCATGCATCCTGGCCTTGAACACCTCCAGGGATCTAACAGTGAAATTTAGACTTTCCTATGACAGCCTACTAAAAGCGAAGAGTATCAGTCTGAGAAGGAAAGTGCAGATTAAAATGAGCAGTATTCACAAGGAAAAGAAAAAGAAAATGCTGTATGTAATCATGGTATGTAATCATCAAAAAAAACCCTCACTGCTGGAGTCCAAGCTGATTGATTGTGTGGCTGGATAACAAATATAGAAATGTTTATGACCAAGTGTTATTTGCACTTCCTCTGTATAAGATAAGCACAATCACATTTCTTGTTCCAGATCATAAACTCTTCAACCTAGATTTCCACCCACTCTGATTTCACCCTGTGCGGGGCAATCTCAACAGATATATGGCCAGACTGTGAAGTTAATTGGACATATGGTCTCCAGAATGCAATCCGAAGAAAGAACCACCTACACCTCATTAATTAGGCACTAGTTGAATCCTATTGCCTTCCAAAACACAACCAAGTCAGGACCTATAGGCATGTGCCTCCAGAGCCTAGAATCCTTCCTTGAAGATAAATGAATGGAACACAATATTCATTTTTCAAATATATCTAGAGGAGGTATAAGAGGTATCATTCCTCTCATAATCAACCAATGGATTAGATTGTTCGGAAAAGAGGCCAAGAATGGCTCTGAATGGGGATCTACATCTTGCACCTTTTAGGAGTGAGGCATCCAGCTACAAGGAGTATGGCAATGAGGAGAAAGAACATGATAAAATACAAACTGATGCTTCTTCTTCCTCTAGCTGACATGATTTCAAAGCTGAGCTAGTATTACTGCGTCTTAGAAGTGTCCTACCTAGGTACTAGATGTGCTGTAAGCACAGATGAGTTGTGTTTACAGGCGTTGACTGTTTCCCTACCTAGATTTTGGATTGAGGTGGGGAGGACAGGCATCTCAGGTTAAGGCATTTCTTGTTATTGAAAAAGCAGAACTTTGAGAAACATCATGTAGCTGACAGTAAAGGAATGGAACATTAACACCCTTGCAGGCTCAACCTCCAGAACAGCAACACTTGCAAGAAGCATTAAAACGTAGTCTTTTAAATCATAGATGAAGAGATTGGAGATGAACATCCAGAAATACTGCATGGAGTAACACTGGCTGAAATAGTACTTTGTCATCACAGCGGACACCTTCACTCTTCAGTCTCTGGGAAAATAATGGAACAAGTTCTCCTAGAAACAATTACAAACCAAAAGAAGCAGGCAACCAGGAAAACCCAACATAGACTTATGAAAAGCAAATCATGCCTGACTAACCTTATCACGTTCTGGAACAAAATAGCATCTTCTAACTACATGGGGTGAGCAGTGGATGTTGCTTCCCTGGACATCAGCAAGGCATTCAACATCATTTTCAACAGCCGTCTCCTAGACAAACTGGCAAGGTACGGATTGGATGGGTGGTCTGCAAGGTGGGATGTGAAACTGGCTAACAGGCTGCACTCAGAGGTGGCAGTCAGTGTTTTTATTTATGCTGGCAGCCTGTCACAAGTGGGATCTGCCAGGAATGGGTACTGGGCCCCACACCGTTCAACATCTTCATAAATGATCGGGATGCTGGGGTTGACAGCAGCCTCATCATGTCTGCTGATGACACTAAACTCAGTGGTGAGATGGACACATCAAAAATGAGAGCCCTATTACAGAGACCTCAACAGGCTGAAAGAGTGGGCAAGCAAGAACTGTGCGATGCTTAATAAGCTCTTGTATCTGGGATGACATAAGCAGAGTTCAGTACAGGCTCAGATCTGTTGGGGAGCAGCTTTGCTCTAAGGGACCTTGCAGTGCTAGCGGACAACAAGCTGAACGAGTGAGTAGTGTTGTTGCTGCAGCAGTGAAGACAAATCGGATGCTGAGCTCCATGTGTGGGGGGATAACTGGCAGAGACAGGGATGTGATCAGCCCACTCTACCCAGTGCTTGTCAGGTGGTACATGGAGTACTGTGTCCAC
>PPHD01028218.1:0-10944 GCA_002909625.1 Bambusicola thoracicus
TTTTTTTTTTTTTTCTTGAAAATCTTGACCTTGTGGTGGTGTTTCTGCTTGTGAGGCTAACTTTATGAAGTTTAGGAAGCTGCTTCACTTAAGACAAAGAGAGAAATCTCTTTCAAAGAGCAATAATATTGCATAGTTTTTGTTTTGTTTTAAATTCCAGTCTCTCACTGTTTTAAAAGTACTGTGCTTGTCATGGAATTAAGCACTTGTTTTTTAGCACCTGCATATATGAAAAATGCCATTGATTTTTTCGTCACAAAATTCAGGCTAAAAGAAAAATTACATATCAGTACCTTTACTGAGTAAAGAGTGGAGGTGGTGTTCAAAAACCGTCTTCAGTGAATTTCAGTCAGTGAGAATTTTCTGCCAAAATATCTGTGGAGTCAGGCTTTTTCTTGTTGTACAAAAGTAATGTACAATTAGACCACATTTACAGTGTGGCCTTGAAAAAAGCAGAGATATATCCGTAGTTAGTACTTCAGTAATGGTTATTAAAGTGTGGTTTCATGACAGTAAGGCCCAGACAAGAATACCTGAATATGTCATTTCTTGAACAAAACAGCATTTTAATGGTGATGTAAATTCTGCATTTCAGCTTGTCCTGAAATAGTGATTTGTTTTCACTCTGTATGCTTTCCTTTCCTTCTCAGCCAGCGGCATGCAGTGGCAGAACACCCATTTGGATAGGCAGGGATTTGCTGGATTTGTTAGCTTTCTGATGAAGTTGTCGCAAACTGCCAGGATTGCTGAATCACTCACAAATGACCTAAAGATAACCTCAAACCTGTCTACTTTGCATTTAATACTCCAAATTCAGACTTTCAACATATGTTAACGCATACAAACGCACAGCATGTTTGTTCATTTGTGTTTCATAACTTGCAGAAAAGAGAGATGCCAAGAAATTTTTAATCATTATTAATGGTGATGTACTTGATAAGATGGGAAAGTACTTGTGTGGAGGACATTGTCATGAGAATGGGAATACACTAGTACAGCAGTCTTAAAATCTTTGGAAAGCAAAATAGGATTAAGAATTGGATTAATTAAGTGATTTAAAGACACTGTGCCAAAGAGCTTAATTACTAGAGGAAGGTAGGATGTGAGACAGGCCTGTCACACCAGCCTAACTACTGCAATGTACCAACTGTGTTTTCTGTAGAGCATCAACAGAGAGTAAAAGGGAGAAATGTTTGTTGCAGGAAGAGGAAAATCAGCAGCATCCAGCCAACTTTAGCACAGAATGTTATGGATTGAGCACGGAGATAGTTTGAGGATTACTCATAGTCATAGTCACTGGAAGACTAAGTGGGGTATTTCTAAAAGTTAGCTTTAGGTACCCCTTGATGTGATCAAAGAGGATGCCATGTGACTGGCCACTACTTACTTAAAATTATTTGGAATAATGGCTTCAAGAGCTAGCCATGTTCAATCATGAATTTTAAAACCATGCAGAAATGTTTCTCTTTTCTGCAGTCAAATTATTATGACTCCAAAAGTCATTTGAGAGAACGCTGGAGAAAAAAGAGAACTAATGCACTTCGATATTTCAGCAACTGTAAATGTGAAGGTAACACGTTGAATACCTACAGATACATTTAGTGGAGTGGACACCCTGTGTCACCATCACCAAATTTAAACCAGTTCCTCCAGTCTGTTTCACATTATCTCCTGCTCGAGTGATGTGTCTTGGCACAGCACACGAGCTGAGACAAATGCCCTTACTTCAGCAGAAAATTGTCTGAAAACACTTTAACGTATTGCTCCAATTGTTTGCATCTCTATAAATAAATAAGAAAAGCCAAGTATATACTTTTCAATTTTAGTTCTGTTAATTTTTAGAGAGTATACAAAAATTCAGCAATCCTTCTATTTCACCATCTAAACATGCATATTACTTTTTAAATAGTAAACATTCTGTTGAGACCTGTAATGTCTCAACCTGTACATGTAATAATGATTTTAGTAACTTCCAGCAAATAGTAAACTCTTATTTCACAATAAATTTTCTTTACAACCATACTTCAGAAAATCTTTGCCTAGAAACTGTTATAAATAATCCATAATCCTAGAAGACGTAGCTAAGAGACAGGATTGTTATGTTGTCTCTGAATGAGAGTTTGAAATGCTTTTATCATTGATAGCAAATACATCCTTAAATTCATTCTGTTATCCTCAGCACACTTTCAAACTACTATGTAGTTTTCAGTTCTGTAATAGAATTTCACTAACTCGGCTTAGTAGAGTGAAAATCCAGTATGTGACACTGAGATATAGTAAAACAAACTGTAATCCTACTTAAGATACAGGGATGCCGTGCTCACGCAGAGGTTATTTGGCTGTTAGGTTACCCTGTGGGGAGAGAAGAACTATTTTTGAGCAAGATGATACTCTCCAGGTACCCCACCGTAGTGAAGGTCTGACAAAGTGATCTGACCCAGTATTTTTACCCCAAAAGGTCAAATGTGTTTTTTTTTTTCCTTTGGACAACAGAAGGAAAAAATAGGCGATTAGTAGAATTATTGCTATAGTACATTATTCATTCACTGATAATACTGTGTAAGATGGAGCAAGCAGAAATAGTTCCAGAGTCTGAATTGATTTGTAAGGAACTGCAATTTGAAAAAAAAAGAGAGGTTGTGAGGAGCAGCATTATGACCCTTCACAATGACACTTCTGAGTCTAATACTATTGTCTGAAATTGAACATTTTAGACAAAAATACATCAACAAAACATCAATAATTAATCAGGACTTGTGATGCAGATCTTTCACATGACTTGCATCTACTAATTGCCTATCTGTCAAGAAAAAAAATGCTCAATTTCCAGCATTTGCTCAATTTATGATCTTGAATAAGTAGTACTAAATATTTCTTATCCTTTGTCTTCATTGTAAAACAAAGCATCTTATAAGTGTTCTTATGAAGACAACATATTTGCATCCAAAATACTCAATAACATGCACTTTTTGCTTGTCTGTTTCTATTCACTTAATTATTTGTTTGTTTTCATAAAGCTGGAAAATGCATGAAATTCTGTGAATTAGAAGGTATTCTTTAAGATAATAACTAGTAAGTAGGTAATAAGTAGTTAGATTTTGGGTATGTTATTCATATCCACACTTCTTGTGAGACAGCAGCCAGAATGCTGTGCTTAACTTGCAAAAAGTATTGGGAAAAAGAGGGTATGAGAAAAGGACAAAAATAGAAAGTTTGGTTTTGGATTATTTTGCTGCTCATACTGCTCTTTTGGTGCATCGGGGACTGGTCACAGAGAAATCTGATGGCCCCATCATTTTTATTTACATGGCCCTGTTTGTTTACAGTTCTCTTCTCATTGGATGTGGTGAATTAATAAGCCATACTGATTTGGGAAGGCATTTGACTTTCGTATGAACTTGCTTCTCAGTTCGTCTCAGAGCTATCAACTGCCTAGCAGAGTCTTATTTGGGCTTAGTAGCAATATGCACTTTCAACATCGACTTCAAGGAGATTTCTAACAAAAATCAAGGATTTTCAGCTTTCCCTCCCCATGGTAGGCTGCGATCACTGTGCTTAAGACTTCATACCAGCAGCAGCTGTCACTTCCCTGTGTTATCGTTCACATCAGTCCTTGCACATGCCTGCCTCTGTGGAGATACTTGCACAAAGCTCAAGAAGATGCAACTGAGGTGTTGGGTGCTGAGCATGCAGCCCATGTTGGGAGCAAGGAGCTGCCTGGGCTGTGTGGTCACAAAGCAGTGTCAAACAGGTGACAGGTCACATTTTGAGACTGCGGTGCTTTTTGGAAACAGAGTTTCTGTTTGCTGTTCATTTGTGTAAATTGCCTGTGTCCCAGTCTCTGCAAAAAGAATATGAAAAGTAGGAGTTCCTATGCCGTATTTTCAGCAAGTGCTACTTGGACTTAACGGTTCTGAGAGACAGTATAAGCAGAATGTCATTTTATTTTTTGTTGTTGTTTTTTCTCATTTTGGCTTCGGAAAATTGGTGCATGGAACATGCAACTGCAATAATAGAATCAGAAGCCAGTTCAGCTACTGAATGTTTCTTCTTGGTCTATTCACTTTGTAGGACTTGTGGAGGACTTGTTAGAAATTTTTCTTTCCGAATCACCTCAGACACATTTTTGCTACAAAATTCTACCAATATGGAAGATTTTTCATGTACCTTCATATGCTGCTAGGGTTCACTTTAACGTGTGCAACCTGTGCTGCTTTCACTGCTACACTTGTAGTACATCAGGTCGTACAGCGGAAGTGTGTAGATGCTGTAGGTAGGTGGTGCTCTTCCAGATACCACCTACTTTACGCCATTATTGGTGGGCTAAGAGCCATTTTATAGAGGCTCTGTAACTAACTGTGCAGATCAGGCTGGTGGGAGGATTGCTTGGATGATGAGGGCATTGGGTGGCCATTGATCTTCCTCACTAAACTTGTAACAGGTTTGAAGTTGCCTCCTTGTGTAAGTATTCTGTGACATATAGTAGTAAAATAATATAACACACTTCTTTTTAACTTCATTTTTTAAATCTACTTTATTAGTAAGCACTATCCTAAACCACGACTGTTGAAATGTACTTACCAGTCATAGTTTAAATTGTGTTTATGTTATAGTCTGTTCTTGCATTGTCCAAGGTTGCATGAATATAGCAGTGAATGTCTGCAATAACTGTCATTCAGGTACACCATTTTAATTAATGACTGTGAAAAGATAGCATAAATCAGTACGTTAGATACAAAAGCATGTTAATGTGTCAGTGGAGGTGCTGCTTAGCTCTTTTTCCAAGAGTATGCAACTTAAAGGATTTTGTCTATCTGACTTCATGCTGTTGAGATGTGTTTGTCCAGTGATTATAATCTGTTCAAATGCATTATTCTGTAGCATCAGCTCCAATGGATCTGTTACAGTGCTTCACACATGATCAATAAAGATAGACACAGCTAAGATTGCAAAGCGACAGTCAGGAATTGGTATGCAAGGGATGGTATTGAAATAAGGCTCATCATTATTTGTGCCCCTTTAATGGGATACAGAGACTGCAGTGCAGGCTGTTTTGGAAGGTTTGAGATGCTCAGGCTTTTAACATCATTGATTTTCTTCAGTAATGCTACTGTTATTCTTCATCTAGAAATAAGGAAGTAAGATCCACTATACTTCACTCAAGCTGTTTCTGCACCTATTCAGGATTTTAATCAACATGATTATCTGATGTGTAGGTTAAACAAGTTATTTTATACATAAAAAATAAACAACTACAAACAGCTGTCTCTTCTGCTTTCCTTTGGAAATGTAGATAATCTAAACGTAAGTAGTGGACATCCACAGAAGCTATGCAAAAGCAAAGAAGGGTAACATTATTTTGCTTCAGGACTTATCTCTGAATTCAGGCAGCACTGTGCTCTGGTCCCATGAACTTCAAGCAGTGCTCATGGATAGCTGTGTTTGCTGCAGTTTTATCAATGGGACTGATTGGCCTGTGGAGCCTCCAGGAAAAAAGTATTGTGATTCAAATGTATCTGCTACCTCCAGTTCACCTGGCTGACTTTGTCAATTGCAATCTCAGCACTGATCCTGCTGTCCAGATCTTCACAAATATACGAGCCTTTATCGCAGAGTTTTATGGTGAATGAAACTAGATATCAGTCAGCTCTGATGCCAGTACCTTTAACAGTAGGTACTTTAAAGATACATTATAGACTTGTTTGAAAAGAACATAGCGCTTGGATGCTAAGTATGTTACTGTTAGAAAAATGATTCTACAGCACAGTTTAAGCCATTGAAAAATCTCTAGCAATTAATTGAATATTTCCTTTCCGCTTGGTTTAAAAAGGCCAGCTCATCTTTGTGCCAGTTTTTAGATCTTTCCACCATTACGCTTCAATTTCTAGAAAGAGCGCCAAACATTTGGAAATGCAGTTTCCAGATCAGCACCTTCTGGATATCAAGTGTGAGCATACAATGGAATGATAAGATAATAAACATATTCTGTAGGGCAGATATTGGCAGATTGTGTTAGTAAGCTGCGAGTGGCTGTCATTGCATTGTGTGTGCATGAGTACTTTCACAAAAGACTGTAAGCCTTTATAGGTGATTCAGCCTTATGCCCTAGCGGAAATGTATTGTAGGAAGGAAGAGTGCTAGAAATTAAAAGTAATTGAAGTTCCAATACATGACAACAGTAACAATTTGGCTTCCCTTTTTGTGGCGATCTCCTGCTTGTAAATTGCCAGAAGCAATATTCTTTACTTGCTCATTCCAGCTGAAGGATTTGCGAAGGTAACTAATTTCATCCTCTGATTCACTTCTTAAAAATGTCTTTTTTCTTTTCCCTTCCAAAAATATAACCTGAATTCTTTTAATTTGTCATGGTGTTTATTTTGGGGGTTCATAAAATCATGAGCACTACTATCAGAACTGTGAGCATTCCTCCTTGTACTGTTTGTAACACATTTCTGTTTTGAAGCTTGGTTTAATTCTGAAAGGGTATTAAAGTCTGCTGAAATTATCTCTAAAGTGCTTGGAAATTGCGTTAAGATGCATAAAATAGTTTCTTTATGCTGCATGTATGTCTATGCATGTGTGAAGATGTTTGTGCACATAAAACAATGACAAAGTGTGCAAGTTACATTTACATTTTTTTAATTAATTGAGATCTAGCTAATCGATACATCTGTGCAATCTCTAGCATCCTTCCTCTCAACTTAAACCTGTCTTATTAGCAATTCATTATGCTTATATAAAAGAAGGCTAGACACTAAGCAGTTCTAATTTACCTTCAGAATGAAACAGTGACAGCGACATACTTAGAGAATTACTTTCTGTATTTTGGTCACCGCAGGTTTTGATTTTTTTCTTCTTTTTCTTTTTTCTCTTTTGGTTTACTGCCTACCATGCAATGACAAAGGTTTATTTTCCCTTTGTTCTTTTCAGAGTGCTGCAGCAGCTCCCAGTCCAGTGCTAGGAAACATTCCCCCAGGAGATGGCATGCCAGTAGGTCCTGTACCACCGGGTTTTTTTCAGGTATTCAGAAAAATTATAATTACAGGAGTTTTAGGATAGAAAATCCTCCATAGTAACTGTTTAAAAGTCTGTAGAAAAGTCCTGTTTCTAAACTGTGTCTCACTATCTGGTGCAATACTTGAGAGTTTTTCTTTAACAAAAGTAAATAGGTGGAAAGGAAAGGCTCTCTTTGACAGACAAGTATTCCATTACTAAAACAGTACAGCACATCTAATTTCAGAATTTCAAGGATAAGAAATGGTACCAATGTGTGAGTGAAGAATGAAATTGTTTGAATATGATTTTATGATGATTTCTTATGATAAAGTATTACAATTGCATTAGATTTTATTTTTTTTTGGCCACTTTTAGCTCTATGGTAAACCTACAGACCAGTTCAACTTTCAATGGGAATCAGACCCAGACAATTAGGAATATCCCTCGGAACATCCCTCCCATCCCATTGAAAATCTTAACACTAAAGCCTGAAAAACAAGCCAGAGATTTATACTGAATGTTGTCTCTAGTAAATTTTGTCATAAATATGTTGAAATACCCATTTAATGCATGGGGCAACAATGGTATAGAATGTGATGATGGGCAAAATGGCAGTCTCTGTTGCATGGCCACCCTGACAGCTGTGGTCTGAGGTTGGACAGCTCACACCTCAAGAAAGTTCAGTTGTTTCTCTCCTACCTGGCATACTGTGGCTTTGCATCTGTAGCAGCAAATGCAGCTCTCCCACTTAAAAAGTTTATTAATAACGGAGGTTTCCACCTCACAAACCTGATCTCATGATGGGAGGGAACAATCCAGATTTCTGTCATTGTGGTGTGGGGAGAAAATCATGGCAGTAATCTTAAGTTCCACTAAAAGCTGGTGTTGAAATCCAGGTAGAGACAAGTGTCTCATTCCTTCTCCCTAGAGATGTGTAGTCAAAAGAAATGTCTTTCATGTGGACAAAGAAAAAGAAGAGATGTTTTACTTAAGAGCTTCCTACTATTTTGTCCACATGGTGACTATACGAAAAACTGGGGGGATATCAGCAGTGTATACTTTGTTTTTTTGGCCTGTATGTGAGTTGCAGCTCTATTTATATGGTGCTTCATTTCCCATAGTCAAAGAAAGAAAAAATGTTGTATGTAGTGTTGATGTTTACCAAAAGAGATCCTGAATGTGGCATGAAAATGTTGATCAATGTTAAAAAAAATAAGCTGCGATTTTCAATACTTGCGTGAAAGGGCCTGTGTAAGTAAAGTACAAAATATTTTACTGTTGCCAGTGACAAAATCCTCAGGAGCTGGCAGAGGTGATGAATAGTTTTATTTCACGTTTTTCGGTATTAAACAACTGGTTAGGTACAGTTTTCTAAAGAGTTTTTCTTTTTTCTTAGTTTGTATATTTACATAAATATTTCACTTTTTCTTATTACAATCACCCACACCAGTCATAATGTGAGAAGAACTGAAGCTTAATGCTTTTTTATTATATTGTATTAGAAGATAAATAAGTAGGGGAAAAGACACAGATGTGACAAATATATGAAAAATAGAGGAGAGAATAACACATTTTGCAGAAGGGCATGGGATTTTGGTTTCCACTAGGTAAGCCTGAAAATACGTCTATCCACTGTAGATCTTTGAAGATAAAAGAAAGACAGAAAATTAAGTGTGGGTAAACTTTTTTCCATGTCAGTATCTATGTTCAGTCCAAAATGGCACCAAGGGACATGTTTTGATCATAGGACTCCATAAGTCAGGTCACTGTTTAGATTTAATGATCTTGGAAGTCTTTTCCAACCTATACGATTGCATGATTCTGTGATTATTTGAGATGCTCACAGCCTTTTACCAAGGTCTAGGATTAAAAGTAAACGGAGGAAAATCCATTTGCGATGTAACACACTTTGTGACAGTAATCAGAGCTATAATAATTCAGCAGGACATCTGGTGAGCTCCTGCAAGGGATGTTCTGAGAGCTGATCGGTGCCAGGTTGGGCTCCTCCTGATATCATTGTGCGCCTCTTTCTGGAACTGCTAAATCTTTGTTATCATGTGTCTCTGTAATGTGCCACACTAAAAACTAGTCATTTAATGTCTTGGTTGTTAATGATCTACTTGCCTTTGTTGAATGGGCCAGTAAACAAATCAAGCGTTTTTCAAGAAACTTCTAGTTTTCACTGTAGTCATCTGCTTATGAATATATATAGAGAAATATCATTAACATGGGAACAATCCCAACAAAGGGAGCTTAGCCAAAATGAAGTCAGTTACATAAGTTGTGCTGAAACACTAAGGTGTGTATAAAGCAAATATGTGCAGACAGACCACAAGTGTGGGCTTGGAGGGAGTGTAGTAAAGAAGCAGCTAGTATTTGGTTGTAGTTCCTCCAAAAGCTGAATGTTACCAATGTCAATTTATACGAGGACAGGAAAACATATTGGCAGACAGCTGTGTATGTGAACTTCAAAAACTGGAGGAACATCATCATCTGTTGCTGTAAAAAGCAGGTGAAAAAACAAGTGAAAGAAACTCCTGGTCACAACTTTGTATTTGCTTCATAGATGTTTTCTTTCTTGTACATCTTTAAACAGAATATCAATTTCTGTATCCACTTCTGCAGTTTCACTTGTCCTTACAGATCATGTGAATAAACAAAGTCACAGAAAACATGTTCGTCTGTCTTTAAGTACTGTCAAAATGCAGTCCTTTTTCTATGAACTAACAGTCTTCTGTCAAGGAATTTGTACCCAGACCTGCAACTCACTCCTGGACTATGAAAGTGAACATTTAGGGTTTTTTTGAATATCAGAAAATTACAGAAACAGCAGAAGAATGTTACTTCTGTCAGTATTCAGTTCACTAAGAGTTTACACTGCAAAAATATTGTAACAACTAAACTTACTGCAATCTAAAATATCTGGAAGACCATCCAGATAAAGTTGCCTTTCATTACTTTTGTGGAAACATTTTTCCTAATCTAAAGCTGTCCACAGGTACTGCCTTCCAGCTCTGCTTGACTAGCTCAGGTTTGCTGGATGTCTTTGAGCCAGTTTGTTTCCCATCAGTAGCAGAGCTGCTGGCTGGGATTTAAGCAGAATGATACTCTTGCTTCAGTTCTTTCCATGACAGGTTGGGCAAGTTGGCATTTGGGATGATGGGAGCCAGGAAACCTTACCCAAGCTTCAATTTCACTGCTGGCCACTAACATTAGTTCTGTATCTTTTTATAGAAGACAATAATCTAGTACAATGGCATGGCATGTGGAAGTAGATCAATATGGGAGCAGAGTGATTTTCAGACAGAAGAAGCACTAAAGCCTCTACTCTGCTCTGTAAAAGTGAGGTTTTTGTGTGTGAGTATAGGCCACTGCTGCTGACGTTACTCAGCAGTCTGTAATTTTATGCGTGGCCCATGGAGTGGAGTTCTGAAGAAAGAAGCTGAATCTGCATTGTACCTCTGTGTTTGCATTTTTGTATTTTCAATTCAGGTGACAGAGTTGAGCACTACAGTGCTAAAAGCATTACAGTGATACAGTGGAAGGAAGATGGTAGAGTTGTGTACAGCTATTAGCATCAACTATATTTTTTAAATGTGGTTTAAAATGTCAAAAATAAATTTGGAAATTCAAGAAAACAGGTTTGTGTGGATCTAGGATGTGATTCAATTTCACCTGTTGGTAGGCATGTATGTTAAGGTAAATTTTAATGTCATAGGTATCGCAGCTAAAGAAAAAAAAAATCCCCCGGACGCGCAGGGTTCGTTATTGCATGCAAGAATAGTTTATTCTCTATTCTCTTCTCCATCCATATGCCTCCCTTCTATTACAAGCTAACATCCTTTTATAGTGCTCAGTAAACAATATAGAAGTGATAACTTGACCATCAAAGCATACAAGTGATTGGTTACAATCTCCAAACAAGCAGTTTCTCACAGGCCTAAGCAT
>PPHD01028219.1:0-10944 GCA_002909625.1 Bambusicola thoracicus
TTCAGAAGCTTAAAGTAGCGTTTGAGTATCTCCTCTAGATATTAGACTTCACAATGTCTGATTTATTACTATACTGCAACTTTGAAATCCTAAGAACCTGTATAGAGTGGATGACAAATGTCATGGCATGGTTGTGCATAAGAACACAGTTCTTTTTCTTCTTTTGCACTAGAGTGCAGCCTTAATGGGGCAAAAATTCACTGTGTCATCTTCAGAAGATCTCATCTTTTAAGCTACCAACATCCACAGAAGATGGGATACAAAAGCATGTGTTTAACAGCATTTGTTTCTGATAATGATAGTTATTTGCTGCAAGAAAATGCCCATTATCAGCTCCTGCTTGAAAAGCCTGAACAGTAAATGAGAGCTCATTCAGTAATTACAAGTATTCTAGGAAGCCTAGAATTCTCTTACTGTACAATTTTTTGCCTAGCTCCCAAAGTGCTATACACCTGATTGTTAGTTTTTTTACAAAATGGCTCTCTGCCATTGGATTTTAAATGACTTCTGTGAGTTGCATTCTGGTCTAGGGTGTACAAGGAGATGTATTTTTCTAACAGTAACATCTTTGGGAGTCATTTATCATAGTGCCTCTGATAAGACGTACTGTACATGCCACAAAAATATAGGTGAAATTGCAGTAGAATAGTAAGTAACTACACATTCCATTTAAGTTTTGATACCTATGCAACTTTTCTTAAGACACATTTATATATACGTGATTGTCTTCAGCAACCTCTGTACAGTCCTGCAACATCATGAATTTATTCTTCATTTTCCCTGATGGTTGTGGCCTGCAATGTGCTGGTATTCCTAGAAAGAAGGGGAGGGGTGAAGTAAAATAGGAGAGAGAATTCTTCTTCAAGTTCTGTGGAAACCTAACAGAAACCTTCCAGTCCCTAAAGGGGTCATACAGAAAAGTTGGAGAGGGTGTCTTTATTAGAGAATGTCCTGATAGGACAAGTAGTAATGACTTAAAACTAAATGAGGATAAATTTAGATTTAGAATTAGAAATTCTTTACCGTACGGGTGGAGCTGCAATAGGCTGCACATAATGTTGATGCTCCAACCCTGGATGTGTTAAAGGACAGGTTGAATGGGGCTTATGGCAGCTTCATCAAGTTGGTGCCATCCCTGCCAATGGCAGGAAGGGTGCAACTCAGTGATTTTAAGGAACCTTCCAACCCAAATCATTCTCTGATTTATGTTACTATATTTCTTTTAACTTGTGAGGGAGGACAAGATCTGAATTTACTCTAAAAGGTTTTCCCTTCTGAATAGCCTAAAGTGAGAGAGGGTTTGAGAGAGTGGGAAATAAACTCATACGTTTAGACAGAAGATGCGCTGCTTGTCTTCTGTTTGGCAGAAGCAGTCACCACTGGATGAGCAATTTGGTTGCACTGTGGATCATTGGGTGATAAGGCTGTTTATTTTCCTCATTCATTTTAATGTCCTTAATCTGGCACGTGGAGTGCTGTATAGCCTGGATTAAGTGCCATCTTTTGAGAATGAGGATGATATAAACCCTGGTCTCCATTGAGAAAGTCTGTGAAATTAGGCACACTAATTAACAACTTGCATTGCCTGTGCTAAGAATAGAGCATGCTTTGTCTGTAACCCTGCAACAGAAATATTGTTCCTATCTATAATGGATGTACCCTGTTCCTTGCATAACATTCCATATAAAGGTATAACAAAAATGAATTCTCTGTGCTGATAGATCTAAATAGTTGAGTCAGAAATTTTTTTCTGTCCATAGACTTTTGGAGGATGTTGTCCATCTATGTATTATAGGCATCTAGAGATCAAACAACTAATAGAACTAAAGGTACTAATTTAAACTCTTCTTGAGTCAGTCTCTTCTTAGAACTAGATAAACTATCAAATTTTACACAGCGGCATATTAGAAATTTAGTCAAGTTAGCCACAAAAACTATGTTGTAGTTGGAGAAACCTGCAGAGAGTGCTTTGTCTCAACATGGTCTAAATTACCAACTGGAGTCAGTTGTTGCAGAGCCTAAACACAGACTGATGTTGTTTTGAAGTGGCCTGGGCTCCTGATCTCCTGTTTGTCTAAATAGGTGATCTCGTCAGGGCATGTTATCTCTTTCATTGCCCACACTTGAGTATATGCCCTGTATACACAGAGCATAAAACATGTGACAACACAGATACAGACCTTATCGTAATCAAGAACTAGGGCACAGAAAGGTGGTCATGTTGATTACGTTTGGCCAGTCTCTGTTGGCTGTACTACTTTGGTTTAAAATAGATGGTTTTTAAACCTTTAAATCTACGTAAAGTTAACATCATTCTAAACAGTGATCTCATGATGTCTTTTCCTTTGGGTTATGGTTGGAATTTGGAGGTGGGATGTATGTTTTACTCTTTTTGCCTTGTTATGTATGAGTATGAGGAAAGCTCTCTTGAAAATTAAGATCTGATTTCAATTGTCGATATAATCAACGTTGATTCAGGTCTCATTATAGTGAGTCCCACCTTTGGGATCCTGCAACTGGAACTCTGGTTCAGCTGTCTGATTCTTTCTATCATCACCTCATCCAGATGGTTATCATACTTGTTTCTTCAGGTTATGCAATACAATTGCTATGATTTTATCTTTTATGTACTTACCTTTTAAATATTTAGGTGTTAGGTGTTGTCTCTGTACAAGTGGGTGGGTTGATTAAATATGTCCCAAAGTAAACATCCACTTAGCTGGCCATTTCCCTCCTTCAGAAACAACAGCTATGAAATATTCTCCAAAACCATTGTATATGAAGGGGAAATGTAGTAATAATAAATAATTGCCTTTTCCCAACTCAATTTCTTTGTCTAATTTCTGTGCCAGTTCCTTTTGTTTTATGTCCCAGGTTTGAATATAATTATTTAAATTTATGTATATTGAAAAATTTTGTTGATTTCATGAGAAAATTCTGAAGAATGACCATTCTACCATTATTTTCCCCAAAAAAGGAGGAGAATATCTCTTTTTAACTTTATCTCACCACTGTTTACCATGATTTTAGTAGTCTTCTTATTGTTTCCCATGTTTCTCTCCATTTTTTTTTACTGTCATATTTGGCATCTCTTTCATGCCAAGTTATCCTACATTTCCTTTGTATTTACATGCTACCTGTTGCAATTTCTTGAACATCTCTATCTCCTGTTCTTGAAGCATACTACACCAAAGGCAGATTTGATTTTTTAGATATGCATTTTATATTTTCCTGTGCATGTGGCCTAACATTTACTCTCAAAGTTCAAAGGCCACATGTGGAAGTCTCAGTAAAGTAGCTTATGCGTTTATCTGGGGATGGCAACAAAAGCCCTATGAGTTTTTTGTTCTTGTTATTTTGCACAAGAAAACATATAACTGAAAATGACTGTGTGAAGAAAGTGGATATTTCATGTGTTTTTATATGTGCTGCTTTAGTAAATGTGTCATTTGCAAGAAAAAAATGTGACCTCTACTACTTTTTTTTTTTTTTTTGAAATTTTATTTTATTTATTTTTTTGTTGCATTCTCTTGGGTAAATGTTAAGGAAAAGTTTTCTTCCTCCGACTATCTATCTTCCTAATCTAATTCCAAAAGTGAAATGCTCAGGGCACTAAGACAGTTTTCTTTGCACAATAAGGTGAAATAATGATAAATTTTAATAACGTTCACTAGAAAATGGCTGTACAGTTTCACTGTGTATTAGTTTAGATTGCCAATTCTTATCCAATGTTACTGTCACCTACAGCTGACTTTTTCTTTTTTTCTTTCTTTTTTTTTTTTTTTTTTTTTTTTTTGTAAATAGATCTTTTTAGCTGTGAAATAAAGAGGAATATTTTAATACATAAAAATATTTTCATAGATAAAAATTCAGCTCACTAAGGAAAGGTAATGCAGGGTGGATAGAAGGGCCCGGTGTTTTACCAGGAAGTGGTCAAAGATGTAGAAATTTTACATTATATTTACAGATGTACATTTTGGAAAATGTTTTGTCTTTCATAGTTTAATTTATTTTTTTTAAATTTTATTTTGCTATCATTGTGAATTTAGCAGCTTTTGGCTTTCCAAGGTGATTTAAACAGTTTAAAATACCCTCATGTTCTGTTATGAATGGAACTTAATGAAGGTTATTGTGTAAAATTCAAGCTGGGATCATTGAAATCTGAGTCAGACTATTGCTGTGTTACTCTGAGTGAAAGACAGAGTCTCAGATATTCACATCATTTTAACCTTTCTTGAGACAGAAAAATGAGAAAAATTCTGTCTTGAGACAGAAAAATTCTAGTTATTGTTCAGAGTCCTAAATACAACAACGCAGACTCCTTTTCATTCTGTGCAAGAAGGAACAAGACACAATTCTCTAACCTATATAACTATATACATATTTAGCTAGAATTTAATTCTGAGATGGGGAAAATACAATGGAAATAATCATTTCATTTTGTTGACTGCTCCTGAAATTTACTATGCTCCAATGCTTACAAGTGGCTCATAGCTTCCCATTCATTTCTGCTACTCTTCTGTAGAATTACAAATTGAAGAGAAAGGAAAAGACAAAGTGTTTTTTTTTGTGTGTGTGTGTAAATTTCTCTTTCCTGTCTCCATGTCTTTTTATATTCCTATCTATGTAAAGATGGACTTGAGATTTAGCTGTTTTTTATTTCTCTGTATGTGTGTGCTCTCCAAACCACAGTCTTTCTGCCTTTGTCATTCTGTCTGTCTTTCTTTCTGTCTTGTTTCGCTGTTTGTTTTGCTATTTCTTTTGCAAGTCCAGTGTTATCATGTCACAGAATGTCAAATATGCATCTATTACCTCCATATACTAGAAGTAATATTCTTTGTAGCTGAGCCAAGAATGACAAATAGCAACCAACAACTTCATTCTCTTGGGATTCAAACATAATATATCTCCTTTCTTTGCTCTACTCTGATGAATAGAGTTGGTTCTGCGTATAGCATATGTAATAGTCATAGAGTATTGAATCAAGGAATTTGAAGGAGTCAGGCACTCTCTGAATAGATTCCACTGTACGTGATTGCTGTATGGCAAAACATTTGAAGTTAGAAAGATTTGAGAGCCTCTAAAAGAATGAACATAGTCTGCATCAAACAAATAATCCAGCCTAAGCGGTTTGCTAGAAACAGGTAGTATGGTCTAATGAAGAAATTTATTTTTATGTTGTTCCTTGTGAGAAGCTAACAAACACCTTAAGTTATCCAGTTAGTTAGTAAAGCTGAACTGATCAATAAATATCTACCAAATATTGAACATTTCTTGATTTAGGCTGAAACTACTAGAAGGCCATTAGACTGCTAGAGCTAAGAAGTCTGCAGACAAAACCAATTCTTTGATTATATTTGAATTAACTTCTCCCAGAAGTTCATTTTTCTTAATTTCACTATTCCTACATGCATGAAATTGGTAATATTTATTATGTGCAGCTTAGAGGTAGTGCTATCCATAATTTCTCAAATGAAAGGTGAGACACTTGAAGTTCAGCACAGCATGATTGCAGAGCATGAATTTATAAACAACTCTCTCCAGCTCTCCAGCTATCTGTCTTTGTTTTAAAGGATCAAAGAAAAAAAAAATAGTCTTTCAAATAATCACTTAACTTAGGAAAAATCTACCTAATGAAGAGTATTTATATCCTAGGCATGAATAGTTTCATTAAATCTTCTATGATGTGATGCTATAAAAATAAAAAAAAAATGTGTCTTACTAAAATAGTGAGTGAGTATGCAGAGGTCTTGTGTATTAGGTAATGTTTGCAATGTTAAAATGAACTTCTGCAGGAATGTAGAAATGATGAAATAACACTGGAACTATTGAAACAGCAGTATTATGAGTTTTTAAAATCAATATTGCAAAGTCTAAAATGCTGTAGTATTTTTTAATTGCATTGCAAAATCATGAAATAGCTGAAGTACTGTTTGCATAGAAACTTTAGAGAACATGTAGGAAAGGGTCTTTGCAGGGGAGGAAAGGAAGTCTATTTCATCTTAAAAAAAAAGAAAAAAAAGAGCAGGTTAGGATTGGAATAAAAAAAATAGTGCAATTTTGCTATGAATTATATTTGCAAGAAAATATGCATAATTTGTGCTAATAGGGGTTTTTACAGCCTTCAAAAAATATATTAATCTCAAATTAGGACCTTGGCTTTGCCCCTTTGCTTTCAAAGACAACATCCATTTATGTTACGTTGTATTTCCTTAATCATCTTATCAATTTATCTTTTCTTGACTTGAAAGTAATTTTTTTTAAAAAGTGAAGTTACTTTTGTTTTTTCATGTAGGCATCTATGACCCTGAAATCATGAAAGACGAATTTTCAAAAGAAATATTAAGAATACTAGTACTAATAGATTAATTTTTAGATGAAACAGCTGCCTGAAACACAGTGCTCAGAGCAGTATTCTGATGTAAAGCTTAAATAACATTTACTCCCAAAAAGGACATGTGTCTTGCCAGCATTTCCTGTTATACATCATAGTAGTCCAAACACTATTTTATTTTCTACTTCACTTTCCTTTGACTAGGAAAGAAAACAGTTTAAAAAGCCTACAGCCATTTCTTTCTACACACTTACTTCTTGTGACCATTACCAGGGATGCCTTTCACCAACATATAATACAAATTGATGCTTTGTTCCCCAAGCCTGTGGTCTGCATTTATTTCTCATGCCAGTGGGAAACCCAGACGTTCTCAGTGGATTATCATAAATGTAGTCTAAACTGCTCTAAATCTTAATCCAAAGAATACTTGGATCATTATAAGCAGCACAAATGCCCATATTTAGTGTAGTGTGGTTCCCACATTCAAAGCATTTTTTTAGGATTTTCCACTGCAAAAAAGCTCTTTTATTCAATTAAAACATAGGCACATTTGAGACTTAAAATGTGTTTTCTTGCTTTACAAATTCAGGGAAAAAAAAATTCACTAACTTCGAGTTGCTAACAGACTTTTGGCCAATTCTCTTTGAAATGAATCATTGGTTGAGGAATTATGCTTCTTTGCTTTGAAGCTGAGACTTAAATTCTAACTTTGTTAATTTTCAGAATTTTGATTATACAGATCACAAAACACATTCTCTGAAAAATCAGAATTGTCAAAGTGGAATTCTTGAATTATGTTAAGTACTAGTGGATTTGCACTCTATCGACAATAATAATTGTTATTATTACTATGTTTATGGACATTATGTCTCTTTACCTTCCTTGTGATGTAATCATATTTTAAAAACAAAAACATCACACAAAAGTAATTAACTTTAGCTCCAATGTGTTTGAATTGTTGGCTATAAATTAAGGTTGCACAACATGTAAACAAAATATGAGATAGGCACCCAACTAAACACAGTTCACCTGCACAATCAATGAAGCAGACCCAAGAAATAGCTTGTGATCACCTAAATAAAACTTATTCAGTCTAATACAGACAAGAAAATAGATAGATTTTTTTCCCTAATTTCTTGTAATAAAACTTGGCTGATTCATATTCTCTCTACATATACGCAGATCATATTATGAGCCCATACATGTATGGGCTCATAATGCAGATTTATATTTACATAATGGAGATTTATATAATGAATATGATTTTATAATTTATGATTATTGTGGTAAATGTTGTTCTGTGCATCCAGTGTGTTCTTTCTATCTCAGAGCCATATTTAAAATAATTAACATTTTACCTAAGCAACATTACAAATTTACTTTGAATTTTGTGAATTTAAATGTAGAAGTGGCATTAGTTTTGCTAGAATTTTATACAATTTAATATATGTGAATGGGAACATGATATACCACTCTTGCATAAAACATTTGCTTTTAAATATATTTCATTAGATTCTGTGAATCTCAATTTTGGAAAAAGAAGGAGACCATTCCGCTGGAGTTTAAAATGTCTCTATATATGTTTCTATAGGAAAAAATGTAGTTGAATGGTTGGTCCTTAGTTCACTTAATTCTATTGGCATTTGCATCAGTATAGTAATTAACCTAGTAAAGTAAATCCAAGAGTAAGTCTTAAAAAAAAATAAAATAAAAAATGCTGTTGGAGGGTAGACCCCTCTTTCCTTCAGTAGATTGGAAAAACCCACATACTGTTTAGAACAGGATGAAAAAAAAGCTCAGCTTGTGTAGTCTGACTTGAGCTGTCTCAGTTCCTCCACTTGATTTGATAATCACTGAAAGTGTAGCATGAACTGTTGAGTAGTCACTATGCTGACTAGAGAGGAGGGGAATCTTTTTTGTGCTTTTGCTTTAGATATTTCAGCTTACCTGTGGCTGGAATTCGGGTCTCCCACACACAGGGTAATACTTTCTGTTAATACTGTCTGTCTCGGCTCTTTGGTTGGAAGGACTCATCATCTTAAACACATGCCTATTGGGTGAGATATTAGACTTGTATAGACTTGTATGTTGAATTGTGCTAACACATGCATTGTATTCACTAGACATAATTTAGACTCAATGTTTTTGAACATCAAAGAGTAGGCTGGAAAAGATAAAGATAGCTATTCGGGGAACAGAGAGATATAAAGCATGCTTTTTTTTTTTTCTTGAAATGTACATTGCTGTCTAGAAGGAGCATACAGTTGTACACTGACATGTTTTTATATTTGGTTTCCTTCATTTGTGTTAAGGACAGGGTTGGAATGTATTTGGTTGGATGCTCAGATCTTTCAGTCAGTAGCAGTGTTTATAACTAGCTTCTTCAGCACAGAGATTTCTCTATTCACAAGAAAATCCTTAAACCAAAAAGTCCAAAAGAATTAATTACCATAGGATTAAGATCAAATCTGTCACTTTTTCTTACAAAATCAAAATTTAGAGTTATTTGTTTTTCAGCCTGTTAAGTAACTGTTCTTGAATGTATTCCAGATTTAAAGGGCTATTCCTAGGAATGTGTTCAATATTTACTTGAATAAAAAGATATTAGACCTGGTTCTTTTAAAAAAATGTTTTTTTCATATCCTCATACTTCTGAAAAATTCCAATGAAAATAAGCTACTGAGACAAAGCATAAAGTCCTATTCTATAAGTGGATTTGACCAGGTGAGCCAAAAGGTCTATTGGAGGGAGAAGGGTCTGAGTTTGCTGTTCTCTATTTTCATAATGAAATGATGGATCACATACTGAAATGGAGGTTCACATTAAAATCAAGGAGTATCAGTTCCTGTTATTTGGTCAGGATTCTATTTGTTTATGCATATTAATTTATCCTTCCTTGTTCCTTCGTTGCTTTATTCCATTACTTACTGTTGAAATAAAAGAAGGAATATTGATAGAGTTGTAAACTGAAGAGAACTCAAGCAGCCCAAGCAAAATGGTAAATATTTGTCCTTAGTTTTGTTTCTGTCTGACTTCATGCCATGTCCTTGTTAACAGCAAAGCTATTTTCTACATCTCACATCAGCCTGCAGCACTGGGCAAAAAAGAGCAGGTGTTCAACAGTCTATTTCAATTCATTACTTTATGTTCAGTGATTAACTATTTATATGATCAAATAACAATATTTATAAACCTTCATATTCTGTTGCACGGGACCCTGAAAACTCCATGTGATTTTAATTTGGCTTACCTAAATATTTATATGTGTTCAAAATTGTTATTGCATAGGCTGGACATTTGGGTGCTCATGACCTTTATTTCTTTTGAAAAAATTGTGTATTTATGACCATCACTCAAGCCCTCTAATTTACATACTGACTCCAGAAATCAGACAGCAATTTAGAGAGAAGAGATCAAGGTTGTAGATGTCAATCTCACCTTCAGGCTGTAAGGAGACATAATAATTTTAATACCAAGTCAGTAAAATTGTTCTACTGTCTTGTATGTCCTTCGTAATCACACCATGGAGACTAGCAGGACTCCAGTATTTCTATACTCCTATGTATTAATAATACAAACATGAATGTCTGTGTTGGATTACTAAGTACGACAAAGTGTAACACGGGAATTAGGAGGTTTTGAAAAGCCAAATCTCTTGCTTGAACAACACGAGAATGCAATAAAAAGCAAAGATTATAATGAAATAATTACAAGTGACTTCACCAAATGTATCTTTCCTCAATATCTACGTGAAGATGTTTTTGCCTTAAGAAGGTGAGAATTTATTTAATTAATTAGTTCTCTAGGTAGTATGTGATTTCTATACACATATTACTTTGTATTCTAAGAGTTTTATAATGTAAAGAGTTCATTATACTTATTTTAACAATTTCAAGAAAAGAAATAACAGCTTTTCCTGAGCTTCTGGCATACTGCTTGTATTATCCTTAAAAAATATGTAAAACTATCATGTCTACTTAAATCATGTATGACAGCTGACAGCTGAGCATCTCTCAGGTTTTCAGAATAACTTTTTCATTTCTTTTGAAGGCCTTTATGTTTGCTTCGCTGTCACTGTTTTTTGATACCTTCTTCTTGCCTATTTCCTATCAGTTTATTCCTCAGCCTTCCCCCTTGTCCTCTGCTGAAAAACAGCAGAATGATTCCATTCAGAACTGTTTTCCTGTTACTTGGTGTTTAGATCATAGTAGAAATCTATGAAGATTACACTGCTACGAGATCCTACATGCTTAAGCTCATGGTCACTAACTCAAGCAACTTAAAAGTATAAAAGGATGAAAGGGACTAAAGACATCCACTGAGAAATCTGCTTAATGCCTTTTAGCAAAAAAGAAAAGAAGAGAGGAAAAATTGAGAACATCTACTAAATTTACCATCAGAGTACTTGAAACAACCACATCAGAGTGAGTTTTCATGAAGAAGAGAAAAACAAGTCAGAATAATTGCATAATATTGATTGAAAGAGTATGCACTGCAAGAACATCAATGCATTAACACTTGATAATGAATGCTATATCCTGGGGTTGTTGTAGAAGTCTTTCCCAGTTGTTAATATCAGGTCTGCTTAAGTTGTCAATAGGCGAGTAAAC
>PPHD01028221.1:0-10943 GCA_002909625.1 Bambusicola thoracicus
GTTTCTTCGTTCTCCCTTCTTAGGGCTTCTTGGAGCTTCTTAGATGCGGTTTTATTACCACGTTTTGGACCCTCTAATAACGGACCTTTGTCATGAGCTTCCACTGCTAAACTGATCTGCTCGGGGTTTTCTAGATCTATCTGTGTCCCTGATGGGGACAGCAGACCCGAAGGCCCAGTGCGGCCCGGTTCAGTGACTAATGGGGCAGGGGACCCACCGACCCACGACAGGAGAAAGGGGAAAAAACAACAACAGAAAGGCCTGTAATCACTCTGGTGATTGGAATAATCAGAGGATGTGTTTTTCCACACCAAGAGTACGTGCCTTTCAGGTAGTGAGGGACCCAAAACTGAGTACAGTACTTGAGGCCCAGCCTGGTGACAGTGCCAGGTACACTTCCCTAGTCCTGCTAGCTGCACTGTTTCTGATACAAGCTGGGGCGCTGCTGTCCTTCTTGGCCATCTGGGCACACTGCTGGCTCATATCCCAGTGGCCGTCTACTAGCACTCTCACATCCTTTTCCTCTGGGTGGGTGGCTTTCCAGCCACTCTGCCCCAAGCCTGCAGCTTTGCATGGGGTTGTAGTGACCAGCGTGCAGGACCTGGCACTTGGACTTGCTGATCCTCACATAATTGGCCTTAGCCTGTGGATGAGTCCGTCCAGATGCCACGTAGAACCTTCTGTTATAAACGTAGAGAAGATCTCCTCTCAGGCTGTTCCAGGCTAAACAGCCCCAGGTCTCTCAGCTTCTCCTGATAAGGGAGCTACACCAGGCCCCCAATAATCATCTCTGTGTTCTTCCACCCTCCTCTCTCCAGCAGCTCCCTGCCTTCTGTGAGCTGGGGAGCCCAGAAACAGATGCGGTTCTCCATGTGTGGCCTCACCAGGGCAGACTAGATGGGGAGGATCACCTCCCTCAACCTGCTGGCCACGCACTTTTAATACACCCTGGGATACCATTGGCCTTCTGAGACACAGGGGCAGCGTGCTGGGTTGTGGTCAACCTGTTGTCCACAGGGACACCCAGGACCTTCTCCTCACAGCTCCCTTCCAGCAGGTCAGCCCCTAACCTGCACCAATGTGTCTGATTATTTCTCCCCACTTATAAGTCTCCATACTTGCCCTTGTAGAGCCTCCTGCGCTCCAGCCTGTCCAGGCTTGCTGAATGGCAGCACAGCCTTCCTCCAGCTCCGTACCATCAACAAACTTGCTGAGGGTGCACTCTCTTCCTTCATCCAGGTTGCTGAGGAAGATGTTGAACACGACCATTCCTGTTACTGACCCCTGGGGGAATTAAATTTTGCCAACCTCTTACGCTAAGCAATTTCCCCATGACTGGAATTGCTGAGCGATATCCATGTCCTTATCTCCAACAATGAGTTTTTCATTAGATGTCCTCTTCTTATCCTTTTGAGGAGGGGGATACTGGGAGTGGTGTGCCGGCACACAGATATCCACACAACATAGACACCAACGACGCACCAACATGAGTGTCCTCCTGCTGTTCCCCTCTCTAGCTGAGAAGGGTAGAAATGCCACTGCAGCACACATGGATTCACAGGGACGAGGTGGATCTCTCCCTCAGCTGCACTCAGACCGCAGCCAGCCCAGAAACTGGCCCTGGGCTCCCATGCTCCCAAGGTGCTGGTCCTGGGATGCAAGAACCCCTGAGGCCAGAAGCCCTCCTCCAGTTGCTGACACGGGCTCATGCAACTCACCCTTCGCTAGCCAGAAATCACACTCCAGTTACTGGCGCCATAGACATAGGGACCATCCACCTCGTGCTCTGAGGCCATTAGCTCCAGTCAGAGCACAAACACACATGAGCACACCAATTAGACACACTCAGCCAGGACAACAATAAGAAAAGGTTAATTCAGAACTCTTCATCCTCAGGTTTGGAGCTGCTATCTGCAGGGAGCTGCTTGCTGCTGGCAACCTCGAGCCTCTTACTTCTCTGTCCCAAGATGCAGCTGCAGGCGAAAGCCCTGTGAAGAGCTCAAAGCACCGTCCTGACAGGGGTAGGACAGAAGTGGCCTTGGTACCCAGCATGTCCAGAGAACTGCCAGCAGATTTGGCACCATCATCTGCTGACTGTTCGGCTGCCAGGGAATGTCACATAAAGCAGCTCCCAGCCTACAGGGCAGCACCTGGGCTGTTCATGTTCCTGTTCCCAGATTGCTGGCGGGTGCTCATTACCTTGGACTTGCCATTTTCTAGACTTGCGCAGGTCTTGTGGCTACCACAAGCCCCAAAACAAAAGGGGGTTGTAACCACTCTGCTAATTGGAATAATCAGAGGATGTGTTTTTCCACGCAAGTAGGAAACAACAGCAATACTTAGATTCATTCACTTGAAACCCAGTGATGAGGATAAGCCATGCGTTGCTGTTATAGACATGCTGACGCTTTTGAAGAAGGCAAAAAGTTGATCACATCAGAGGGAAAAAGTAAATTGAAACTCAGTAATTTTGTTATATTTTTATAAGCCGAAATTAAAAGAAGAGAGCAAGCATATTGTCTCTACTGCCGAGAGTGCATACTGCTTCTTCAGTTCCAGACTGAAAAGACAGATTTAGCCAAATGAGGAATCTGTGTACTAAATGGTCATCTAAATGCCAGGTGAGAAGCAATTTGTACACGGACAGGAAAGCCAAGCTTCATCTCAAGTGCAGATACCTTTCTTGTGGTCTTGCTCAGTGCTTAGGTGAGGAAGCGATGCAGTGATGAAGAAGGAAGAGGTGCTTGGCAGAACTGGTACCTGAGATGATTAACAGGTGTCTAGAACAGGAAATCTGCACTGGTACTGAATCGTGAGAGCTGCTTTTCTGCATCATGAGAACAGCCTCTTGCGTGACTTGAGCAGGTATAAGCTGAAGGACGGAGGCTGGCGTAAATGGAAGCTCAAGAACAGAGAGCAGAGGAGGCCATGGATCTTGTTGCCTCCGGTATCAGAGTGACCAGGGTGTTTCATTCGCAGACTTGAGAGGGAGCGCAGGGACATGCAGCGCTGGCCCACAGCTTGGCAGAGGCTGTCTCAATGTGCCAGGCTTCACCCCACCGAGCACAGTCCAGACTCTGTCTTCTTTTTGGGCCTGGTGCCAACCACTTGTGCCTTGCTCATGTCATGCTGAGGGCACACAGCCATGCCAGAAGCTGAAGGCTTGTCTTCTGCTTCACCAGAGGGGGCTCCAGACACAGTCACTGTGATGTTGGCTACTCCTGTGTGTTCCTTTGCTCAGGGGGGTCTTTCCAGTGGTCCCGCAGAAAAAAGCTGTCAGTGTCCCAAGAAAGAACATCCTTTGGCAGCAAGGCGGGGGTAGGTGCAAAGTGCCCCTCACGCCTGGGACCTGCAGACACAGCAGAAGCTGGAGACCAGGACTGTGCCTCCCCAGATGGGGTGCCCACTGGGCCTTTAGCAGCCTCTGCCGCAGGGCTGTCTTTCCCCTCCTCCTGCTCATCCATCAGAAGACCGTTGCAGGTGGAAGTGCAAAGCCAGCAGGGCAGGAATATGCCCCCTCTCCTGCCGGACCGTGCCCTTCCTTCAGTGTTCTTGGCACCCAGTCTGGCTTGAGGAGTGCCAGCAGCTGTGGCACCATCGTCCGCTGCCTGCTCTGCTGCCAGGGAATGCGATGCAGAGGCCTTGACAGCATCTCTGGTGCCCTCCTGAGCACTGGGAGCAGGTCGTGTCTGATCCTTGGGACCGTACCCAGCCTTGGGGGCCAGCACCTGGGTTGCTCGAGCTGGTATTGTCGCAGTTCTGGTAGGTGCACGTTGCTCAGGCCTTGCTGGTTTCTGGCAGGGTCCTGGTCTTGTGGCTACCAGACGCCTTTGGTATGCCAAATTGAAGAACTTGTGTGTGGCATGTGCAGGCTTGAGAGGGGGTGCAGGGACATGCAGGGATGGTCCACGGGTTGGCAGAGGCTGTCTCCCTTCCCCAGGGACGCTGCTGTGGGTGAGTGTGTTCCTGAGCTCCAGCCTGTCCACCTGCAAGAGAAGCAGAGGAGAAATGCTAAGATAGTAGGGACCTTCCCCACACGACCCACTTGGCCTTGCTGACACGGCCTTGCGTGGAGCCCGAGGGCAGCACTCAGTTCAGTGATTGCTGAAGCTCTGTTCCCTTGTACCAAACTGAGGGAGAGCTGCTGGCCGTGAGGCACCCTCCTGCCCCATCTGTCCCCTGCAACAGTCCCTGACACACTCCGGCAGCCGTCTGGCCATGGCAGGGCTCAACCTGCCAGACTTCCCCGCATTGTGCGCCCTCCCGACCTTGCCTCCACTTACTCTGTGCTTGCTGCCAACCACTTGCGTCTTGCTCACTTCATGCTCAAGGTTCCCAGGCACTGGAGATGATGGAGGCCGGGCCTCTGCCTCACTGAACGATGTGCTCACAGGGTCTTTGGCTGCCACTGCCACAGCGTCTCTCTCAGCGGCATCTCCCCCCTCTTCCTGCTTATCCATCCAAGCACCACTGCAGGTGGAAGTGCAAAGCCAGAAGGGCAGGAAAATGCCCCCTCTCCTGCCGGACCGTGCCCTTCCTTCAGTGTTCTTGGCACCCAGTCTGGCTTGAGGAGTGCCAGCAGTTGTGGCACCATCGTCCGCTGCCTGCTCTGCTGCCAGGGAATGTGATGCAGAGGCCTTGACAGCATCTCTGGTGCCCTCCTGAGCACTGGGAGCAGGTCGTGTCTGATCCCTGGGAACGTACCCTGCCTTGGGGGCCAGCACCTGGGTTGCTCGAGCTGGTGTTGTCGCAGTTCTGGTAGGCGCACGTTGCTCAGGCCTTGCTGGTTTCTGGCAGGGTCCTGGTCTTGTGGCTAGCGGACGCGTCCGGTACGCCAACCTGAGGGACTTGGGTGTTTGCATTGCAGGCTTGAGAGGGGGTCCAGGGACCTGCAGATCTGCCTGCCAGCCGTCAGCCCTCTCTGCCGTATCCTGGTGCTGACGGTTTCCCTGAAGACGTGGGACAGCCAGTCCACTGGCGGTAGCTCCCACAGCAGCTGCTCTGCCTCTTGGAGAACTCCTGGAGGCTGCTGCTGGCAGCATGGGCAACGTGGGAACTTGTGCTTGAGCAGGGGCTGCATTCTGGGGTGCAGCTGCCAGTGGCATTGGCTGCCGTGGGAGAGGCGACAAGGCTGGCAGAGGCTGTCTGCCATATCCAGAGCCACTGCTGCGGGGCAGTGCCTGTCTGAGCTCCGGCCTGTCTGCCTGCAAGGGAAGCCAGGGGAAACCCGAAGTTAGCGGGGTCCTTTCCTCTCACGCTCCACCAGTCCCTGTTGGAATGGCTTCTGCAAGGCCCTGAGGAGCACCCGAACGGCAGCACCCACCTCAAGGCTGCTGCCACCCCGTTCCCTACAGCAGAACTGTGACAGCATGTCTCCACCCCCAGCAGTACCCAACACAGCCCAGCAGCCATCTTGCTGCAGCAGGCTCATCCTGCTAGGAGCAGTCCCCACCAGCAGCTGCCACCTGCTAGTTGGCTGCTCCCCGCACTCGGGAAGACGTTCCCATTTCTCTTGGGCTCCCTACCTGTGCACGCCGTCTCCCAGAGGCTTGTGCGCTCTCCAGGTGGGGTAGTAGTGGCAGGTGGATTCCACGGAGGGACAAATCCTGGCTCCGGCTGCCTGGCAGCACAGCTTGCTGCGGCCTGCGGCCCACCTGTGTAGGGAGAAGGAGGCATGGGATGCAGGTGGCTGCATTACCACCAGCATCCCCCCCAAAGCCCCCATTAGGAGGCCGCTCCTGGTCATGGACATCCCGGCTGAGCACAGCCCTACTGCTCCCTGCCTCTGGGTGCAGAGCTGCTGGGCCCGCATGGGCCTGGGCTGGCCCGGGGGTCGGCTCATTCCCAGAAAACGTCTCGGGGCAGGAGGAGCGGTGCCCTGGCCAGAGATGCTCAAGGCCATCTATGGCACCCCACCCACTGCTGTGCCCCATGCCTTGGTGCTTTGCATGCCGTGGCATCCCTCTCCCTCTCATCACATCCCGCACCTGGCACTGATCCTGCATGTTCTGCAGCCCTTTCTTGGGCTGGGAGCGGGCTTTCTTCTCCTGCTCCTTGGACATCTCTTTATCCTCTCACAGGGACAAAGCTACAAGCACCCAGGAGAGCTGCTACCTCCTCACAGAGCTGCTCTTCTGAGAGTGAGCAGCACGGGGGGCTCTGGCCCCTAAAGGCACCGGAACATCTCTATGTCACAATGGCCTTTGGGTGTGGTTACCCCATGCATCACAAAGCCCAGGTGGTTGCCATGGAAGCCCCGTGCCCCTCCCCTGGCAGCCCCCGCATGGTCAGCATCTCGAGGCACTCTTCCTCACACAGCCACAATCACTGAGGTTGGAAGGGACCTCTGGAGACCACCAAATGCAACCCTTCTGCCAAAGCAGTGTCATGCCATCAGCAAACTTGCTGAGGGTGAACTGAATCCCATAATTTATGTCACTGATAAACATATTTAAGTGCACCAGAGCCAAGACCGTCTCCTGGGGGACGCTGCACGTTACTGACCTCCACCTGGACATAGATTGAGCCACTGACCACAACCCTCTGTCTGTGACTTTCCAATCAATTCCTTATCCAATGAATAGTCCACCCTTCAAATCCCTGTCTTTCCAACCTAGGGGGAAGAATGTGGTGGGGGACCATGTCAACAGCCTTGCTGTAGGTAGATGACATCAGTTGCCTTCCCTTTGTCCCCTGATGATGTCACTCCATCACAGAAGGCCTCCAGATTGGTCAGGAAAGATGTGTCCTTGGTGAAGCTGGCTATCTCAGATCACGGCATTGTGGGAAATTCCAGAGATCAGAAAAGCGTAACAGTTGTACCTGAATTTAAACAGAAAAATTACTTTCACATTGTAGTATATAGCCAGTTGACTAAAACTAAAATCTTGGAATGCAGAATTAGAAAAATCTAATCTAGAGCCTACATCCTGAGACATGATTCAGTTTTACGTATCTCACTGCAAAATAATTTGCAAAGCTGGGAACAAAGAGGGCTTCAAGCAACTTCACTGGCAATTTCTTCTTTGACTGCCCCCTTTCAAGGTGCAGCTGAACTAATGAGTTAGAAGAGTAATTTTTGTCCGGTTAAATAGAAAACTCCAATGCTCAAGTCAATAAGGTTATACACTGTCTCGCTCCAATTTGTAGGAGGGAGAGGAGGTTCTTTGATATATGTATACCCGGCGTGAGATTAAGAGGCAACGGTCCAAATGTTGGTCCGACCAGTTTATCGCAAATGTTAATAAGGGAGATGAAGAAAGGGGAGGACGGACACTATTATGGATTGGGGTAATGGGGAAGGGAAGGCGAGCTATAGAAAAGATAGGGAATAGAAGCAAGGAGTCTTTATAGGTACAAATTCGGGTGATGGGGAAGGGAAGAAGGGCAGTAGAAATGATAGGAAATAAGAGCAAGGAGTCTCTATAGGAAGCCAGAGCGAGGTAGTCACCACCGTAGGTCCAGCGTGGTTCGTGGTTCAGTCGTTGCTCTTCAGTAGAGGTGGGCTGTTGGGCGTTGTTCCGTTGACGAGGACGGTGACCACCGCAACGACGACGATGATGACGATGATGGCAGCACAAACTTATTTATAAGTCCAAAGTGGCTGAGTCAGCCTTTTGGAATGACAGTTTCTGGCTTACGGATCTCAGCAGGAATTCCTCTTGTTCCTATCTCCCTGGCCTTGCCAGCAGATAAGAGGGAGTATGGAGATGCCAACTAGTAACTTGCCTTCACAAGATACGATGGTATCACCCCCCAATCTCCCATAGCAGACTTTGGTCACAGGACAGATCTTCCACCAGTAAAAAGTCCAGTAAACTGTCCAGTAAACAGTCCTGAGCATTCCCTTGACTGTTGGGCCGATGGCAAACAGCTCCAAAGAAATGCTTTCAAATGTAAAGCGTCCAGACACGGCAGCACCCACCACTCATCTCCTAGAGTCTTATCACAAGAAATACCTCAGGAAGCAAGCTTCGAGCCAGTAAACAAAGAAAGATTCATACAAACACATAACCTTGAAGAATCATAGAATCACAGAACGGTCTGGGTTGAAGTGGGCCATAATAATCATACTCGTCTCAACCCCCCTGCTACGTGCAGGGTCGCCAGCCACCAGGCCAGGCTGCCCAGAGCCACATCCAGCCTGGCCTTGAATGCCTCCAGGGATGGGGCGTCCACAATCTCCTTGGGCAACCTGTTCCAGTGTGTCACCGCCCTCTGTGTGAAAAACTTCCTCCTCATATCTCATCTACACCTCCCCTGTCTCAGTTTAAAACCATTCCCCCTCGTCCTACCACTATCCACCCTCGTAAACTGCCATTCCCCCTCCTGTTTATGTGCTCCCTTCAAGTACGGGAAGGCCGCAGTGAGGTCTTCCTAGAGCCTCCTCCCCTCCAAGCTAAACAAGCCCAGTTCCCTCAACCTTTCCTCACAGGAGAGGCGCTTCTGCCCTCTCATCATCTTAGTGGCCCTTCTCTGGACCCACTCCAAGAGCTCCACGTCCTTCCTGTACTGAGGGTCTCAGACCTGGACGCAGTACTCCAGATGGAGTCTCACAAGAGCCAAGTAGAGGGCGGCAATCACCCCCCTCTCCCTGCTGGCCACCCCTCTTTTAATGCAGCCCAGAACACAGTTGGCCTTCCAGGCTGCAGGCGCACACTGCTGGCTCACGTCCAGCTTCTCGTCTACCACGACCCCCAAGTCCTTCTCTGCTGGGCCGCTCTCAAGGAGATCTTCCCCCACTTTGTATTATTAATCGCTGGGATTGCCCTGGCCCATGTGCAGCACCCTGCACTTGACCTTATTGAACCTCATTAGGCTCTCATGGGCCCACTTCTCCAGCCTGTCCAGGTCCCTCTGGGTGGCTTCCCTTCCCTCTGCTGTATCGACTGCACCGCTCAGCTTGGTGTCATCCGCAAACTTGATGAAGGTGCACTCGATGCCATCATCTATGTCACCGATGAAGATGCTGAAGAGCACCAGTCCCAAGACCAACCCCTTAGAGACACTGCACGTGACCAGCCTCCACCCTGACACAGAACCATTGGTCACAACCCTCTGGCAGCAACCACCCAACCCATTCCTTATCCACCAGTGGATCCTTCAAAACCCTTCCCTCTCCAATTTAGAGAGAAGGATGTGATGAGGGACCGGGTCAAAGGCTTTGCAGAAGCCCAGGAAGATGATATCCATCGCCCTTCCCCAGTCCACCGATCCCATCACTCCATCATAGAAGGCCTCCAGATTGGTCAGGCAAGACGTGTCCTTGGTGAAGCCATGCTGGCTGTCTCAGATCACCTCTTTGTCTTGTATGTGCCTGAACATAGCTTCGACGAGGATCAGTCTGCTCCATGATCTTCCCAGGGACAGAGGTGAGGCTCACCAGGCTGTAGTTCCCTGGGTCTTCCCTTCTCCCTTCCTTAAATGTGGGAGAAAGTCCCCTTTTTCCAGTCACCGGGGACTTCACTGGACAGCCATGAGTTTTCAAGTATGAAATCTCAGACATGTTCTCCTGTTACAGTGGGATGGAATCCACTCCCCACACCCTCACCTAAAGGTTCAGGGTCCTGGCAGACATGGGAAGCCTGACCACCAGTGAAGACTGCGGCAATGCACTCATTGACTACCTCAGCTTTTTCTACGTCTGAGGAAGCCGTTACCTTTCATCAGAGGGGGAACTCTATCCTTGGCCTGTCTCCTCTTGCCTGTCTACCCGTAGAACCCCTTCTTGTTATATTGCACTTCCCTTGCCAAGTTCAGCTGCTGCAAGCTCCATCTGTGCCTTTGGCTTTCCTAATCCTATCTCTACACACACGGACAACAGCCCTGTATTCCTCCCAGGATACTTCCCCCTTTTCTCTCAGTTTAAGCTGCAGGTCCTCGCTCAGCCACATCGGTTGCCTGCCTCCCCTGCTCTGCTGCTGCTGGGGGATGGAGAGCTGTTGCGCTCTCAGAAGGGTGTCCTTAAAGAGCCGCCAGCTCTGTTCTGCACCCATGGCCTTAAGGACGGTTTCCCAGTGGATCCCATCCAGCGGTTCCTTGAGCAGCCACAGTTTTGCTGTCCTGAAGCTCACGGTCCTGACTCTGCTTTTTGCCAGGCCTGCATTCTTCAAGATCACAAACTCCACCAAGGCACGGTCACTACAGCCCAGGCTGCCTCCTATCTTAACCTCTCTAACGCTCTTTTCCGCACTGGTGAGCACCAGGTCCAGTAACGCTTCACCTCGGATTGGTCCATCTAATACCTAAACCAGGAAGTTATCCTCAACAGACTCCTAACAGGGTTAGGGTTAGGGTTAGGCATCAATTAGGGTTAGGGTTAGGGTTAGGGTTAGGGTTAGGGTTAGGGTTAGGGTTAGGGTTGTCTGCCTGATCAGGCGGCCTGTAGCAGAGCCCATCCACTAGATGCCCTTTACTGGACTGATCCTTGATTTTAACTCACAAGCTCTCAACCTGATCGTGGCTCTCGCAACCCCAAACGCTCCTCAACTTTTCTACTTCCTCTTTTAGCCCTACCATCATGATTGCCCACCTGCTCACACTGTGCCCAAGAGGTATCCACGCTGCCCTCCTGTATTCTCTGCAGCCTGGGACCTGAACTGCAGCATGGACATACATGCTTTCACTCTGAGTCTCCACCACATCCCTTGCAGCTGCAGCTCGACGCTGTGTGGAGACCACGGCTGCACCTGGGTGAGGCCCGAGAGCAATGACCAACGACGTCGTATACGGCAGGGTGCCGTGCCGTGCCGTGCCGTGCCCTGCCTGCTCGCCCAGCCGTGCCAACTGTCGTACCGCCGCCCCCTGCCGTTGCTGTTCGCTGCACTCGCAGCGCTCCGCCGTTACTCGCACGGGGAGGGGGTGCCGCTGACACTCCTCACTCGTCCCACACGCATCAGAGCCGCCGCGCTGCCGGGGGCCGCGGGGGGGGGGGGGGGGGGGTT
>PPHD01028222.1:0-10943 GCA_002909625.1 Bambusicola thoracicus
TGTTTTCTCACCTAAAACAATTGAAGCTGTTAAGTGTAAAGAGAACTTTACGCATTCAAATTTGTCTCGTCTGAAGAGAAAGACATGTGCTGCATTAGCAGGCAGTGTTTTTGATGAGGCTGCACTCTACACAAGTAAATGCCTGACATATGAAATGATAAATGCTTCCAGCAAGCATACTATGAATATTAATATTTGACTTTTATACTTAACTTAGAATATTATGAACATGTCCAGTTGGAGAATAGTTAGGAGCCATTGAGGTATTTGAGACCGATAGTAGTTGTTGCTTCTTTCTCCATTTCAGTGCTAACTTGTCCTTGAAATATTCTGTCCAATTGACATCCATTGTGTACTCTTACTGTGTTATTTAGGTTTGCAGCAGTTTGAATTTCTGTTAAAATGCATGTAACATGCATACAGTGTGTGAAGGCATGCTTTCCTTTTTTTACTTTAATGTTCTTGTCACTATAGAGATTGAATTAAAAAAAAAAAATCAGAAGGAAAAAATCCTTCACTAAGTTGTCATCTTATGATCTACTGAGACTATTCTGTTAATACAGCTACTTACAATAAGCTAAAAGGTATATTATTCCTACATTCTACATTCTTTGACAGTGTAACTCTAAGTAATGATCAAAGCATTCCACCCAAAAGGATAAATAATAATCGCATATAGAAAAAGAAAAGCAAATGAGAATTAGGTAAAGTACAATATGTAATATTTATTCAAACCTGAAAAAGAGGGATATATATTTTAATATCTTGATTACAAATAAATTAGAAGTATTCTGTTTAGACAGTGGAGCAGAGTTAATAGTATTGGAGAATGATAAATAATTATTTTTTTCAGTGTTACTGAGATACTATCCAGTAACAGGTATTTGAAGTAGGAATAATTCTGTTGTTAAATTGTGAGCTAAATTCTCAGGTAGACTTTCCTGTCTGTTACGCTTTTATGCTCCAAGGTTTCTAAATGCATGTCTCAATCTTGTTATTTTGCTTGTGCTTTTCTACTAGGACAGATTTGGAGATGTTTCAGATTACATTGTTATGAAAAGACTTTTAATTCTATTTCGTTGTCATCAACTCTGTATTTGTGATTTGTGGTCTCTTTTTCAGTGGTTAGCAGAGGCCTTTATTCATGGAGGTGAATTAATAGTTGAAGACTGAAACAATGAAAGAAGGAATTTTACAGTCAGTTGTATATAGAAAACTGTACATAGGTGAAACACTGTAAGTGGTGGTCCTTCCTGCTGAGTCTCTATAACATCATGTGTTACCGTAGCTTGTGTTATATTGTTGTCTGCATTGCTAGTTAGAATGTTCTTGAAGCACGACTCTATTATTCCCATTATAATTAAGAAATTTACATCTAGAGTTACAGTACTTTTTGTATCATCCTGGTTTATTCAAGATATCAGATTACCTGCTTTTTCTCTTTCCCGCATATGATACTGCCATTTTCTACCTGTACTCCAGTACCATCTTTCTAGGTGTCCAAGCTGATTAACATTACTTTTCATCACTTATGTCAGTTGTTCTAGTTGATGATAATACCTTTACCAATTTGTTTTTCATATAAGGTAGAAATCTGTACCCAAACATACTAAAAGTAGAACAAAGGGGAATAATGAATCTATTTAAATTTCTTTTTTAAATCTGAAAATATAGTAGTTTATTGTATCAGAAATAGGTGATCTGAAACTGTTTCCTAATGAGGGAGAAGAAGGAAAAAAGCAAAAACAAATGGTGTAGAGTATTAAAAATGCTCCAGAATTAATATTTGACAATATTTTGAATTTATTGGGTAAAAAAGATTAGATGAAATTTGAATGATGTTCTGATATGGTCACTTAAAAAAAAAATTCTGAATCACACATGTCATAGTGCTATGCTAAGAGGAAAGAAAAGGCACAGCATGCTTTCAGGATTACATATATTGAGAAAAGATATAAGATATGGAATAAGATAACTAGGTTTTATAGTGTGATAGCATGAGTAGAGAATTATGATAAATACTGTCAGCCATGCTTATAAATTTTTCAGTGTAATGAATAAAGCCGTTACAAAAGACAAATAACAGGCCTAAATTTGAAGGAACGGAGTACTATAAACCAAGATGTTTTACAGAAACTTGAAATTTGCTATAAACGAAGGAAATTACTTGCTAGGATTACTACTTCTACCAGTGTTTTGAAATGGTGAGATAAGCCAGTATCATATAGAAGATCAAATACTGGAGGAAAAAAAAAATCTAATTGATTTGGGTGTTAGGAGCTGCTACTAGGTCCAGTGCATATCCATGATATCAATTAATGGTGATAAAAAACACTTGGATCACAACCAAGTGTTTGTGTTCCTTACTAAGGGCTTGAGAAGGATTCTTCTGTATTTAGTGGTAGATTCTTATCTTTGGATTTATAGCTCCTAGAAGAATTAATTGTTTAAAAAAAAGTGTTCACTTCATGTAAGTACTTGTATCAGAAATAGGTCCTCAGAACAGGAGAAGGTAAGTGTTGAATGCTGTACTTGCTTGGAGCCATTGACTGCTTTCTAATTACTAGAATATATAGCCCTGGTCAAGTATGATGAAAATTCAGGACTGTGGTTGATGAAATCATAGTATGGAGTTAAAAATAATAGCTACAAGGCAGTAGTGAGGAGGAAGAAAAGGGTGTTTTAAACATTAATGACAATCACTTTCAACAAGAAATCTGATATAAAAGACATGACGATACTTCAGAGTCTGCCAGTGCAAGGTCATGTGGATGGCTGCACTTGACATACTGGTTAAAGGCAGTGCCACAGCAGCTGCAGGATGTGTAATGAAAGGTTTCAAGGGCACAAGTGAACAGCATGCTACAGAGCTGAAAGAGGAAGGCCCTCAATATTACAAAGGTTAAAGCATCTAAAATGTCGTACAATACAGTAGAAATTTTCTGGGACAGAAAATTCTACAAATTTAATGATTTTGCCTACGTTCTCGCTTATCTGTCTCACTGATTTGGTTGCTTCAAACTATCAAAAATCCTTGGCATCATATGAGCTGTTTCAGATTTTGTAAAATGTGAGCGATTAATTTAGTATGTATTTAATATTTTGGACCAATTCTGCTTTAACGCAGCCCTTTCTGTGTGCACACTGCCACTGTATGGTACGTTAGCAGTAACTGGACTTATCTGGGACAAGTTAAAAATTCTAGTTATCTGGTAGAGAAGAAGATATGGGCAGAAATCTGAGATTCATATCCTATTAACTTGCATATTTGAATAGTGGTTAAAAAAGTCAGTAACTATTAAGATGTCTAGTTCCAACCCCCCCTGCAATGGGCACAGATGCCAAAAGGTTCCTTTGTCATGGAATTCTAGAATGGTTTGGGTTGGAATGGACCTTTAAGATCATCTGGTTCCAACTCTCATGCTATAGGCAGGAACACTGCCCACTAGACCAGGTTGCTCAAAACCTCATCCAGCCTGGACTTGAATGCTTCCAGGGTGGGGACATCCACAGCCACTCTGACCTGTTCCAGTGTCTCTTCACCTTCAAAGTAAAGAATTTTTTCTTAATATCTAGATTAAACCTACCCTTTTAAAAGTAAAATAAATTCAAAAGTGTATGAAGTTTTATTACCAGTAGATCAGTTTGACAGTAACAAAGAATTATAAATTTGAGTCACTATTAGTTGTTTACTAAACTTGTACTAATCCTTTTAAGTACCAGCAAAGGTAGTCAACGTATTGCAGTTCTCTTAGCACAATTCTAGTTGGAATATTTTTTTCTGTTACAAAGCAAATGCATTTGTCAATGTACGTAGAATGAAACACATAATCTAAAATAGTTATACTGCATTCAGAATGCAGAAGTCAAAGTGGGGGAAAAAAAAGCAATTCATAGTTAAGGGAAATTTACAAAAAAAAAAAAAAGACAAACATTTTTTTGTTGTTTTACATGAGCAGAAAAAGTCTGCTTCCCTTTCCAATTCTTTGTTCCCCCTTTAAACCTTGTTATTAATACTTGAATACTTCATATTTTGCTGATGCAGGATTTATGGAGGCTCAGAAAGGTTAGCTTGAAAATATTTAACCTTTCTAAGCAGATTCAGTATGTGCAGTCTGATGCAATTTATATTTATTAGTATTTTAAAAGGAAACTGTTTTTAAATACTTGTAGCCAGTGGGTCATTTCGATTACCAGATTTTCACTTGCTGTTCAAGTACAAAAGAGAACATACCAGTCAGACACAAACTGCAACGATAGTTATGTGGTGGTACCATATAAAGACTAGAAAACACATGTAAGTTTCTGATGTGTGAAAGTTTGTGTGAGTGGACCAGGCTCACATAAAACATGAACACACACAGGCAGGCCTCAATACCCCTTTGTCCTCTTCCACTGGGAAAGGCAGCAGGTCACGCTGACCCAGGCCCATGGACAACTTCATGAGCATGCACACACTCACAGATCCCTCATGTACCGGCAGAGTCCTGCTGCGCTCCTAGCACCCCTTCAATTCTGTCAGTGTTAAGTATTATAGTCTTTCTGTTGAGATGTTTGATATCACACATTCAGGGTGTTCTTACGGGATTTTGCCATGTTTTTGAGTTCAATTTACTTTTTAAATATTGGAAATTTTACTAAAGGCCCCAGGTAAAAAAAAAAAAAAAAAAAAAAACAGGAAGCAAAAACAAGACCAAAAAACCATAAACATTACAGAGTATTAACAAAAGGATAGCAAGGGGTTACAAAGCCAGAAAGTTAAAAGGTCAGGAAAAGTGTGATTGGCATCATACTGACATATTAATATGACCCCCTTTATGTGCACACTTTCTGCTTTACTTAAGACACAACATTTATACTGAGATGATTCCTTCATCCATTAAGTTTACACAACTTAGTATTCAGAACATAAATCTCAGTTGTTAGAAGAAAATATATCATGCTGGATGTGACAGCCTGAGAGGTGAGGTTGCTATAGCTTCATGCCCCCAGCTCCAATCTGTATCAAGGCTGAAAATCTATTTCCATTATGCATTTCCAGTAAGTACACGGAGCACATGTGAACTACACATATACACATACGTACATGGCTAGCCACACAAGTAACAGACAGGCACATGGAACACTCACTCAAACACAGACAGCAAAGACTGTGGCCTCGTTCTTCCCCTCTCTCTGGCTGAATGCAAGACAGATTTTTTTGTTAGTAAAAATATATGTACCTATGTACAGTGTCAGTCACTGCAGCAGCTAGATTCATATGGTGGGGCTAGTAGCTGCCCCTGGATCCCAATCTCCCAGTTTGCTGTTACCTTGTACAGACCATCTCACACTTGTACACACACATACATACATACAGACGTATCCAGGAGTTCACTGGTCCCATAGACAGGATATCCTGCATGTGCACTTACCGTTAGAGAAATATAGGTGCCTTCTCAGCCCGTGCTGGCCCTCAGAAATCCATTTACTCCCAGGCCCAGGGAGTGCCTGCGCCCATGCCACTCTATCTATTCAGTGTCTAGGCTTGATCTTTGCTAGTGGTGGCATACCTGCTTCCCCACCCACAGTCACTCCAGTTGCTGCACACCAGTTTCTGTATGCACACACATACATCAAGAAAAAAAAAAAAACCCTTACCCTTAATTGAATGTAGAGTTTAGTAAGAAGACAGGACATAACTCAGTGATCAGGTTCAGAGCATGACTAGTGAAGCTACTTGCCAACTCTCTATGAGTCCCGTCACTGGACAGTTCTGTTTCCCAAGCTTCTTCCTCCCCAAATCACCTGAACTCCTCTCTTTCTCTACTTTTGCTTCATCCCCTCAATATCCCATAATACATCATATGTAATCTTAAAAAAATAAAAAAAAATCTTCCCCTTCATTCCATAAGATTTCCTACCTCCTGGGTAACAACTCTCCTGAGTCTGAAATGCGATTCGTAGAGTAGCTACTGTTGTCTTAATCTTTATTGGTTTCCTGTCTAGGCAACGGGGCTAATGACTCTCTTGGGAGGGACTGAGACAGGGCATTCCTTCCTCTGGGTCCTTAGTATGGGTTCTTGTCTGTCATAATGCCCTGTGCTTCTCAGTCTCTGGGGAGATGAGCCCTTGATGGGCTGATGGCTCTCCTGTGATATGCATTTCAGCCACCAAGCAGGGTTATTTGCTCCCCTCCCTTGTTCTGCTCTTGTCTCTCTGGGCTCCTTTGTGGGTGTGCAGATTACCTTTTACCATGTTGAAAGTATAAGGTAAGGGAGAGGGATGTCTCCAGGACTTCTTCAGTTGTCACTAACATTAATATACATTAAGTAAATGAGGCAGAGATTTGCAGGAAGAAGGATGAAGTCATGGTAAAGGCAACAAAGTGTCCAGGGCAGTGATCTGGATCCAGATCTCTGCTTCAACATCCCCATATAATTCTGGGTAAGTCACTTAAAAAACATTTTCACAGGTGGACAGTAATTGCATATATAAAGAAAATATTCTTTGTTTTCTGGGTGACTGACTTTATTCCCTGTGGTCTGATTTACAGAACAGCTAGGCACTTGTAACTGCATCATTAGCAATTTAGAGCAGTACTTGAATTTATTAAGTGTAATGTATTGTTATCTAAAAATCAGGCTTAGGTTATATGAAATTTGACACATAAATTTACTGGCTCTTTTTTTACCTTATTATACCTGCATCTTGATTCTTAACCTGTGTTTCATGTATGATAATAGGACATAACAACACCCTTCTTTATATAGCAATACTGCAGGAATTAGTTTGTTTGGGAGGAAGCTTCCAGTTATTGTTCATGATACTGTTTGAAATTTCCTGTATCACTGATACTAAAGCAAAACATTTTGTGATATGATCAAGTATTATAGGAGAATAAGAGCATTCTTCACATATCCTTCTTTATGCTTTATTTCTTAATACAACAGATGCTACTTAAGTTGTGTTTGAGGGATTCCCCTTTCTGAAGGTGCCATGAAGGTTGTTTTTTTTTTTTCCCTCAGCACAATCACCTGCTTCCACAGCTGTTTGGGTATATGGTCTCTCACATTTACGTGACATTTCTGTTCTACTGAGGTTCTCTGTTAAGAGAAGGGAAAGATAAATTTTTTTCAAGTAAACTTTTCACTCAATACCAGGTATGAATGGCAATGGGCAGTGCCAAGAAACAGGGGAAAGTGGGGAAACAGTGGAGAAAGCCAAGACCAAACTATACTGAACATTTCTATGCTGTCAGTACATTAAAGTAGCAATGTATAGAAGGGTAACGGATGCGTCAAATCACCATGCTAAAATTTGTTATCATAATCCTACTATGTTGATATGTTGCATATCAATAGATGGAAGTTAGTGAACAACTGTTTTGTACTCAGAGAATGTTTGGAATACTACAGAAAAATGCTGTTAGTGGGGAAAAAAAAAACAAAACTGTCTGCTCCGTAAGCACCATGTGTTCCATATGCTAGGAAAACATTTACAGAAGTGTATGTTTCATTGCGTATGTATGACAATAAGATCAATCCTGTATATTCTTTCTTTTGATTATTTAACTTAACTGACTTAATAATTTTAGTGAAAGTTTGCCTAGTGTTTAATAATCAAAAGTGCACTAGATTCTTCTAAAGAATTACAATCAGATTTATCTTAATCTGCAGTTGTAAAGATGTCAGCTTTTAGTATAAGAGAAAAGCAAAGAAAACTGTCTCTGCTGGGTTTAACACTGATATAATAATGCAGATAAGTTGAATGAATAGCTGGTTGACTTCTATGTATTTTAGATGGTAACTGAGCAGCATGCAATAATAAGAAAAAATATACAGGATGATACAGTAAGTCTAAAAGTGTGTATGTGCTATAATTGTATTTAAGCAGGCATTCTCTTATATACGGTCAAGTTAGTATATGACCTCATTATTCTGTTCAAGCTACATTACTAAATAATTTAGTTAAGACTGAAATCACTTACTATGGGTAGTATTAGATACTGGAAGCATTAGGCTCATTCTAAAACTTAAAAATGTTCTTTTATTGGCATTCTATCTTTCATTTTTTTCCAACATACCAAAAAATACCGGTACTTTTTTTCATTTAGATTGTGTTTCCCAGGAATGAGAGAAACAAAGTCTTGGTCAGATACAGACCTCGAGAACTATCAGCAAAATTATTTGACCATGTAATACTAGAAAACAATATTTAAAGAGAATAAATGAAACAGATATCTAAGATACAATGAATGAATTTTGAGGAGTGCTGTTGTGGTATTAATGCCATAAAATATACAGTACTGAATGATCTCTTAGCATTGTGAGGAAAAGTGAGAAGACTCGAAGAGATATCTTAGTGTAGTAAATCAGCAGGCTTGTATATAATGCTGTATTAAAGGCTTTTGTGTCATTTGAGTCCATAGCTCTGTTTGCAGAGTTGAGACAAAAAGTGCAGATGTAAGTCCTCAAATGGCAACTTGTGCTGGCAATAGAAAACAATGTGGTGTTTTTGTTTTTGTTTTTTTTGGAGGGGAAAGGAGGGGATTGTTCTCCCCTCCCCCTCTTTTTCTTATTTTCATTATGCAGGGCAGGCAGGGATCGCAAGGTGATTAAAACTATTTTAACTTACTTTTGTTGTCTACTTCTATGCATGATGTACTGTTAAGACACAAACCAGACAACAGTAGGTTGCCAGGACTGAAAACTTCTAAGAAAAAATATATTTTTTTTCAGAGTGCTACTCAGCACCATATGATGAATTTATGAGCAATCTTGATGTAGATGTGCCAGCTCCTATTCTTTTCAATCCAGTTTTATGCACGTGAATCTTTCATATCATAGCCCTACCTTTGGCTATTCTGTGCTTCACTATATTTTCTCCTACAATTCTTCCTTTACTCCCTTGAGCTCTGTTAGTCTCATCCCATTTCTATTTTGGTAATTGTGTACCCATTGCATGTCATACACATGTAAATTATTTAATGTAAATTCTACACATTTCACCAAAAACTTTTGTTTCGCAGCTCACCTATTTAGTTTATAATCTTTTAGTAGCAATACATAGGTAAATAATGTTAATGCAAGATTTTCGGCAGTTATGCACTGTTGTACCTGCAATAAAATAATTGAAATTACATTGAATCATAACCAAAACATCTGAACTATCATCTTCTATTTAAGTCATATAGTCTGGGAACAAGGATGACCTTCTCAGGAGGGAAAAACAATCTTGTGATCATGAGGATTTCAGCAGTTCATTTGTATTTGCTTCATTGAAAGAGACTAATTTTAATCTCTACAGCATACATTGATGCAAATTACGGTTCTAAAGTCAATATGCTTCAAACACAAATATATTTGTAATGATTTATAACTCCTCTGATAGTTGTTTTATATTGAGAGAAGTAAAACATTTGTCATCTACTTTCAGTAAACAGTGTTACTTTGCTTTTATTTTTTTTCCTATTTCATCCTTAAAAAAAAAAAAAAAGTAAGAAAGTAAAAGCAAAGATAATCCAGATGTCAGGTGCTGTGGCCACAACTATTTTGTCACTTCCCTAACTGCTCTTACAGTAGACTGCCAGGTAGATGCCTCTGCTTAACCTTCTGCTAATAACCTTTCCTATTTGAACCAAAATTAGTGTAATGTAAGTGGATACGTTCACACTATTAGTGCTCAACCTTGCTCTGAGCTTACCCCTATGTTTGTGTTGGAATAAAAGCTTTGCTGTCACAGCTAGAAAAGCTCAGATACCTGAATCTAGATACAGTAACTGTGATTAAGCAGCAGGATGATCAGGAGAAGTACCGGATGAAAACTTAAAGGGAAGAAAAAACAGATTTCAGCTTTTTTTTCTGTCCCAATCTGCGGACAGTCTCTATTTTAAAACATCAAACGTTGCCTATGCAGAGAAAAGGCAAGAACAAGTAAAAAGACCTGCATTGCTAAGATGACAAATTTAAAACCTTTGCCTCTATACAGTGCTCAAGAAAGTCAGTACATTAGGAGAAATATTTGATTGCTATTTTTTTTTAGCATGCATTATCAACTGATGTGGAAAATAAGTTTCTTCAGGAACAAAAGTGTCGAGTAAAAATAAATTAATACATTTAGAATCATCTGGGAAAGTATGAAAGCTTGAAAACTTCAGAATATTTTTCCTTTGTTCTAAGCAAAGGTTTAAATATATAATGCTTGAAATCTCATCTTTTTTGTTTTCGTTGTAGGTTAATGCAAATGAGAGAGATGGTGATATACCCTGCAACCACAGAGCTATGAATTTAGATGAGTCGTTATTGGAAATAATTCATGCTAAGTCAGTGAACTGTTGTGAGATTTCTAGGAATGTAGAGATGCTACATTAAGTTGAGTTACAAATATGAGCAACTAACAGTATATTTCTCTATACATGTCTATTTGTGGCCCTGTGAATTTGACTCACAATACTGTAGCTTAATTTTGGTGTAGGAACTTCAGTGGGGAAAAAAAATCCACAACTCCCCACTGTGTTCTGAGCATTCAGAAATATACTATATATCTGTACTTTGACAGTATATATTTTTTAAAGTATATATGTGATATTCCCTTTCAGGATTTGGTTTCATTTGGAAAATCTCTATCTGAAATCCCAAAAATGGGAATGGGAGGAAATGAAAAGAGGGGAAATTAATTTATGTGCTCTTTCCTTCTACAAGATTCCATGAAAGAGAGAATGCAACGAAACGTCATACATGCATTTCATTTCATAGTGAACTCTAAGTTGTACAACTTGAGAAGCCTAGTGTCAGTTTGGACATATAAATCCCTTACTTTTCTGTAATATCTCTGTCCTACAGGAAAGAGAGATCAGCTCCATTACAGATTGTCACACAGCTCTGTGAAGCTGCTCACTAAAACTGAGTGAAGAAAGATGTCTTATATCTTAATTTGACCATAATGATGTTTCTTCTGAGGAA
>PPHD01028224.1:0-10942 GCA_002909625.1 Bambusicola thoracicus
AACTCCAGGCAAACATTATTTACGAATATATATAATATGAATATCCTTTCCTTTTCCTTCCGTTAGAGATTGTTAATAAATCATGTAAATGTTGAGTATTATGAAGCAGAATGCCTGATGAATTTCTAGTAAAGGTTATGACAGATAGTAGAGTCAGTAAATCTTACAAAGAAGCAGTAATTCCTAAGGTGAGGAAGAAGTGTAAATCCTGGGAGGTAATTGGTCTCATCCTCTCTCCTCAGAGTTTTGAACCGGTGTGTATAAGAACTTCAAGTACCATCGCCAACAGTGCAGACCAAGGAGTTTCAGCAGCCTGAGACTTCAGTGCTGCAGTGTCTGTGTAACTGAAGATATCTTTACCAGCCATATTTTGGATGGTTCTCATTTTTAACTCCGGTTTCAAAAGTTGTTCATTTCTAAGGCAAACGTTGAAATCCTAGCTGTTTTACAACTAAAGACTTTGGAAAAGACTTTTTGAACTAAAGTGCATCTATTTTCACTGCAATTCAAAAGAGGAAAATGAAGCAAATCTGAAGCCAAGTAATAAAAATAATTAAAAAAACAAACAACCATGAACACCTGAGACAGTATTCCCCATAATAGTTTCACTCAGACAGTCAGCTTTCCTTGTTTGTTGTTCCATATATTGCTGTTGCTAAGTGAGGATTCATTCACTCTGTCTGGATTTCAATAATTTCTTTGATATTTCATTTTAAAAGCAAAGAATCAGCCACTGATTAACTGAAGTTTATGGAGCTCTAGAAAGCAAGTAAGTTTTTCCAGTGCTTTGCGTTTGTAGCCAGCCATTATCCATTCAGACTCTATATTGTCGACATGTATTGTTTAAAAAAATTATGATTCAATAGTAATTTTAATTTAATTTTCAATTAGAATGGAAATTAACTGAGGATACTGTTTTGAAGTCTGTAGAGGACAAGTGGCATTTAAGAACTCATTATTACTATTACTAAGAGTGGTATTCCTTTGACAAGACACTTTTATACTAGTTCACTGACTATCTCACTTAATGTCTATCTTGCATTTACTTTTTAGCTGTATTTATCTTGTCAAAGAATCTACATTTTACTTCTGTAACTAAGCAAAACAAAACAAACAAATAAACAAACAAAAACCCTCAACAAAACAACCAAAAATAAGCAAACAAAAAAACCCTACCAATACCATATGTTCTTAGATGTTGGTATTTTTTAAAATTTTCTCATAATAAGAAGATTTTGAAAATTTTTGGTATGACCACTTAGACAATGCACAAAGTCAAAATTAAAACATGGGATCCGAACAACAGATACATGAGATACACAAATACAGCAGTATTTCAAAACTTTTCTGCCCCCAAAAAGATGTTTTCAAAACAAATGTTTCTCCAAATACTTTAAATGTCGTATCTTATTTCTCTCCAGAAGTTTACATACAGTGTGAAACTGCACTACAGATTCACCACACTATTTTAAATTACATTCAAGAATAGTGTTGCCCAATTTTAATTGTTTTCTGAAGCACAGAAATGAGCATACATATCACTTGACCACATTGAAATAGTCCTTTACAGTAAAAACCAGCATTCCATGCACATTTACTCTGAAGTAGGAAGAAAAACATTGCTTTTTAAGTTTGCTGATGATAGAGAGTTTTCAGATAATGTTGTCTTATAATTGTAATGCAATACACAAAAAGCTCAAATCTTTGTTCCGAAAAAGCAGCAAACTTGTTTTGGCAACACTTGTTAACACATACCGTTAATTAGAGTCAGCCCAGAGAAAATAAAATGGAGTGATATTTATAGAAGAGCTACTTTCTCCATATTTTGGATTTTCTCATTTCACACATGAATAATAATAATAATAATAATAAAACGTAAAAAAGTCAATAAAAAAACTAAGTGACTAGAGAAAGTACAGTAAAACATGAGGGTATTTAATGACACATGTTGGAATTTTCAAGGAGGCCAGCTCTAAAATTAGAAGAATATCTGTGAGTATTTTTAATTTAATCCTAATATGGATCCTATCAGATGTGTATTTGTTTTCATTCTTTTCTGCTGTTGAGTCAAGAAATAAACTCTTGAAATAGGGTCCAAATCTTTTTCTTTTTCCAAATCACTATTGAGCAGTATATTATTCCAGCAGTCTCCATTTATTAGTCATTCATTGTTTCTTTCATCATCTTTGTTCCATAGCTTCTAAAAATAGGCGTTCCAGCTACCTAATAAACCAGATTTTATAAGCATTATTCATTATAGTGAAGGAAGTCTACCAAGATGAAAGACTGCTATGCAGTTCTCCTTTCATTCAAACAGAACTCGTGGCATTAAACAAAAACTACCATCAGAATATTTCTTAAGCTGAGTGCTAGATACCTCACTTCTTGTCTATTAAATAAATGACATGAAAGCAAACAAATTATTACAAAGCAAATGTGCTCTATCAAGCTCCAAATACAGAGACACAATGATGATTTTTCTTCTTATGAGGAAGTTGTAGGACAGAAAAGATTTCTGAGGAGACACCTCAGGAGGTTAAAAATGCCATTCCTACATTGCCATCAGAATTTGCTATCTGAGCAGAGCTTCTGATAATTATGCAATGAGTAGATTCTCTCTTGTTGTTAGGGGGGGAAAATAGTGTTTAGGTAAACATTTACATTTAGGATTTGCTGTGAAATCTCTGCAACTTGCACATCACAGATTCAGTGACAGATAACAACAGCAGAAGCATATTAACAATGCTGTATGAACTGAATGGATAATGGGAATTCTGTTTAGAATCTCAAGGGAGATAGCACAGGTATATCGCTGAAATAAATCAGGAATTCACAGGAGAAATGCAATTCTTGAGCTGGATCTTAACAAACATCACTTCCATGTCATATGCTTGGCATGTTGAGCTACTGTCATATAGAAGTAGAAAAGTACTGTCATATAGTAGGGCTAAATTTGCGATGGCAAATGGTAACATCAGTCTATATTAGATGAATGGATATATTTTTTTCAGAAAGAGCAATCAACCTAAACTGTAGTTCAAAGATAGGAAATTAAAGCAGTGAAATAAGGTTATTTCTGTCATAACTTAATAGTAACCAAGGAATTTCTGCTCTCTCAAGTCCTACTAAACAATGAATATGCTATTAGCTGTTCTACTCCTTTTAGTGATCTCAGTGGCCCAAAGGAGAACTTGTTCCTTGTTATTTCTTTGTACCTAGTAGTCAAATGCTAACTAAAACCTCACAGTTCATACTTCTTAGTCTCTCATATGCATCCTGTTCCACTTGTGTATTCCTGTGGTTTGTTCGATCATCTTTCTATGGAGAAAGGGGGATTAAAACTTTCATCCTCTAATATTTCACTATCCCTATCACTACTATATTCTTTCCTTAAAATAATCTTTCACTGCAGTGGAATAAATGTTTCCTTATTGAAGTAGTTATTATATTGGCACAGATTATATCTGGGAATGTTGTATACTCTCTGGAGGAAGTGCTACATTCTTCAGAATTTTTCATGAAATTACTTGTTTCCCAGAGTAAGTTTGGGTTCATACTCATGATTGTTTCCAAGCCTTTCTGCACTTCAGCTGTCAGGTCTTGACGTGCATACTCCTAGTTCAGCTGGCAATATTGTGGCATTCAACTGACCGAGTCCTAGGTCAGTTCCTTTGCTGATAAGGGCTGTTGTGAAGAAGGCTACAGGTCTCTAGTTTCCCTTGGGAGTTGCTTTTAAACTGAGATTTTTAGCATTGCTGCTGCCTGTGCTACATTGTAGCTATACAGCAGTTATGACTCAGACCTGCTATTTCGACTTCAGAGCAGTAACATTGCTGTAGAACTGCTAGGTGATTGCTGCCCTGAGACTGACCCTAACCATTCTCTGAACTCAACTCTGACTGTGCTTGCTGCTCTTCATCCTTATTCTTGGTCTGTGAGACCACTGCTTCCACCTGAGCCCTTGTCACAGCTTGCTTTCCCATGTAGAGCAGTCAGCCCTCACTGTTGGCTTGTGTGTACCATTGGTGATTTATAGATGTTTTAAATTATTAACAATAAAAAGAAACTGCTATAGACTGCTATTATTTCCTTTTTCTCTACTTACTCCTATGACAGAGTCTTTCTCTGGACCCGCGATCATCTGTACAGGGTGTGTGGCTTTCCTTTCAAGCTTGTAGTCTCTCGCCTTTCTGATCCTGAGCCATCTGTGCTTCACTCCAGGCTTTCTCTCTGTCTTCCACCTTTTCAATCTGCTTTGGGTTCATGTACCCTCACTGAGGGAATCCTAGGTAATGGTGGGATGATGAACGTGGATTAATACTATTATCAAGCTTGGATACTTGTCAAATAGATGTCTGTAAGTGAAATCTATTATAGATAACAAAACCTTTCGTTCCACACATGAAGGCATTCATATTACAAGAATCCCAGTCTGGTGATGTCAGTATGTGTAATTACCTCTTTGAAGTTTAAAAAGAAGTGAGAGTGAGTGGAAAAAAATGTTCTTCCATACCAAGATGACAGACAGCACACCTAAAGTGAAAATAAGACTTTCAAGACCAAGGAGGCATGTTGGTTTTTTTATTACTGTTTTTTGGTGTCCAGTTCTCCCGCTGTTTGAAATGCTTGGCCTATAGTAGGAAGGAATCATATCAACTACCTTCTTGAAGTCCAAAAAATCAGATCTACCCTGCTTAACTTGTCTAGGGAATCTGCTATCGAGTTTTCTTGTTTGAGAAAGCATCTTATGAGATACAAGCAACTGTGCTTTAGAGAACTGAGTTATTAAAAAGGCGATATTGTTCTTACATGTCACCCATTCATGTTTAAGAAATCTTACTCATTTTAATTTCTGTGAGATGGTATGAAATATCAAAAATATAGAGGTTGAATCATAACAGCTTATCTAGAGTCTTGAAAGCCAGAAATTTTTGAAAAGCCAATGCTCTTTTTCTTTTGTAGGTTTATACCATTCAACAACTTATTCTAGTCAAAGTATACCTCATACATCTCATAGTTAATGTGAAATAAAATTTTAATTTCACTTTTGTATTTACTAATGTTTGGGGTAAGTCAAAGTACAGAGTAGAAGAAAACAGTTTTCTCACCATTGTTCATTCTGACCTAAATTGTCCACAAAAGCAATAAAGCTATTTGTCCTATCACTGAAGCTTCTAAATAACAATTATGAACTTAGATCATGCTGCTTAGTTCTTATAAGAATCTTTCCTGTACTTGTCACATAGTGTTATTGGGCTGTGGAGTTCCAGGAAAAAGGGATTCTTGAACTGTTCTCCATAGATGATGTTTGACATAATACAGGATAACTAATTATATATTGGAAGAAGAGTAATACAGCTAAAAAGCAGAAGACAGTCATCTAGGTATCTGAATGGTGTTCTGAGAGATGAGAGTACTGGTCATGGTTCCTGGCTGAGCAGCAGATTTCATATCTTTTCTTTCACAAACAGTTATGCATCTGCAAGGTGCTGGTAAAAAATACTTTTCTGGCTTACAGAAGAGGAGTGTTCAGATACACTGAAGAAATTACGACAGTGTTAAAGGTATTCTAAACAGGAGATATATTAATTCCTTGCAGTCAATAAACAGACTTGACTGAAATAAGTAATAAAGTTGTCTATGGCAATCACACCAGAAATCTCCATTAAGATTTTTTTTGGCTTGTCCTTATTGTTTATAATTTATCCAGAATAATTTACATCAGAGGACTGAGAGCAGAGGGGACAAATTACACAGATGTGCAAAATAATAAATTAGTCATGGTTGAAACCACCTACGAATAAATGAAATTATTGACCAGCAGTGTTTGCCTGACCTGTATCCATCAAAATGTCAAATCAGGTACACATAAGCAGCAAGTACGCATCCTGGAAAGAATACAGAATGCGTAAATCTCTGACATTCCTCCTTGCTGCTTCAGGCAATTGTGCTGGAGTAGATATTACAATAATGTACACAACACCAAAAAACAAGCAAACAAATAAATAAATAAAGCAAGATCAATTAAAAGACACATTAGCTCACTGCTCATTTGTTTTTAAAGGAGATACCCCACTAGCTACAGAATGCTCTGTTGTTGCAGTGTGTTGAAAATAATTTGGAATAAACTAATATTTTACGATGAAGTTTCTACTCTGAGTTCTTATCACTGAATAGTTCTATAGACTTAATCTTAAGTAAATACCTTCAAATATAGAATTTTCATCAGCATAAAAAAAAAAACAACAACTAAACACATCCAGTAAATTATTTCTGTAACAAAAAATAAGTAAAAAAACTTTTTTAAAAAATTACATTTTGCTGTGTTTATCTATGAGGGTTTATCTATGAGGTCTGTTCCAAAAGTAATGCCTCCTATTTTATTATGTTGGTCTATAATATCAAAGGCATATATGCTGGTGGTACGGCAGTAGAATATCGTTGGGAAGGTTCAATGTCTACGTTTTTGTTGCTGTGCGACAGATGGCAGCAGAGGGGCAATCTGACAAACTGGTGTCTGATGTGGAAGTGCATATGAATTAAAGGCATGCCACTGAATTCCTCCTTGCAGAAAAGACTGCATCCACTGACACTCACAGAAACCTGCTGAATGTCTGTGGAGATCAGAGAGCAGATGTGAGAACAGCAAGGTAGAGAGTGGTGTGTTTCAGCACTGGCGACAGAGACAGTGGTTCAAATCCTCTGGTGCAGGGGAAAGCAACATGCAGGCTCTTGCCCATCATTGCTCAAAATGCATAACTGGGGGTGGTAACTGCAATGAAAAAAAAAAAAAAGAGTTTTGTAGCTGAGCATTTGCTCCATCAAATAACATTATGGTGCCCTTTGTATATGTAGTAATTTCCATGAAAATAAATAGGAGGCACCACTTTTGGAGTAACCTACTGTAGGGATTTTCTGTACATGGATGCTTTTAACAGGAAATAATATTTTTAGGTTGTATGGGAACTGTTGAATCACGGCCTGAACCTCTGATTTACCACCTGAGGCGAGTGCTGAGTCAGCTGCAGGGGCACAGGTGAATGCAATTTCACCTGAGTGACCAGAAGGGGTGGAGCCAGGCTGCACCCCCCTCCTAGACCCCATTTAAAGGCTGACTCCCAGGGAGGAAGGATCTCTATCTGGAGATCACTTTTCTTGGAGCCCTTCTGTGAGCCCATGATCTGGGTAAGTTCTTTATTTTATTGTTCTTTTGTAAACACGGTAATCTCTCTAGTTCTATACCTGTTTACCTTACTATCTGTATACCTGTTTGCCATACATAGGTCAGCAAGGTTATCTTTCTACATTCACTGAAAAGCATGTTATCTGGCTCAAATAGAAATCTTCCGTTTGTCTCTGGGTAACTCAAATACAATTGGCAGACATCACATAATGTCTAGTTTCTTTCTTCTGAACATTTCCTTTCAGAAATTTTTGCATTTATTTCTGCAAAACAAAGCTAAAAGTCTGTATCTTCTTAAGTCTTGTTTCTTTCACCTACCAGAATAAGTTCATGTAGAAAATGAAAGACTTCTCATTATCTATGAGTTTCATTTTTTCAGTTAAGAGTATGGAAAAAGGAAGTTGAGCTGTAAGATATTCATTGGCTTTCTTGACATGTGGGAAGGCAAATAGCATTATAATTTCAATTCTGATTATATCACCTGCATATTCACCTTCTTGAGTTGAGAAATCTTACTTTATCAGACTCTTTAAAAATTCAATTCTAAGAGCCTTGTGTATAACACATTTAATTTTATGCTTTTATGTTTTTTTCCTTTTATAATTTTAGTTTGAAATTCTTTCCTTACACAGAAATGACAAAAGACAGATGGTTAGATAGACACTAGAAGAAAAAGAAAAAAAGATCAGCTGAACCTGGTCTTTTATGCTATTTATAACCAAAGTCCTTTACAGCCAATATTAAGTCTGATAAGTAGATATTCCATACAATACACAAACTATATTACTAAATGTACTTCCCATTGACTTTTTCAGAGTTTAAAAGTGTTTCTTCAATATCAGAAATTTGGGACTGAAATTAACTGACATAAATTTACTTAGATAAAAGCCTTTTTTGATAATAAAGCTCAATGTAATTTCAGAAGGCTGTATGCATAGATCTGACTGTAGAACTATGTAGGTATCTTTCTCGTTCTCCCATGATTAACTGGACATCTATTTTTATATTTGTGGATAATGTGTTTACTTCTTTAATGTAATTTGATTTTGCTTGGTATGTAAATCTCATTTGGAGTTCATTATAAGGCCTTGGTTAGTCTCCTGCTTGTGAACTCTTAGTTATCTAGTCAGGGAGCAGAAACAACATCAGGCTTAGCTGATCTGTTGCATGCTGTGAATAGCAAATACCAAACAATGAATGCACAAAACTAGCAGTTTACGAATAAACTCCAGTGAAAATTATTATTTTATACTTCTCAGTGAGTGCCTGAATGTCAAAGATAATAGGAAAAAAGGTCCAAAACAGCTTATGATCGATTTACTAATAATGGAACAAATTAAATTAATAATAGATCATACTGACAAGAAATACTTAGAATATTTCACAGAATCACAGAACTGCGGAGGTTGGAAGGGACCTCTAGAAGTCGAGTCCAAACCCCTGACAAAGCAAGTTTCCTACAGTATGTCACTCAGGTAGGTATCCAGACAAGTCTTGAATATCTCCGTAGGAGATGACTTCACAACCTCTCTGGGTAGCCTGTTCCAGTGCTCTGTCAACCTCATTATGAATAAGTTCTTCTGCATATTTTTGTGGGACTTTCTATATTCCAGTTTTAGTCAGTGCTCCTTGTTCTATTGCAATGCACCACTGAAGAGTCTGGCCTTGAGCATCTACAAATCAAAGTTACTTTCAGCCTGACACCTCTTGCTCTCTGCCTATACTCCTCTACTTAGCCACTTCCCTATTCCAAAGAACTGATGGTTCCCCAGTTTTCAACTGGTACCAGTAGTACACTTGCAGAAGTAAAAGTGTAATAAATTGCACAGTGTTCATTCTCTTACAGACATTTTTCCAGGAGCATAATACAACCCCCCTCCACACGTAAATAGTAGTCAGTCAATAAATAATAAACAAAAAAAAAGAAAAATCCTTCTGGAACAGATGATAAGAATGACCTTAGAATTTAGGGAAGAAGGAATAGGGCAGTAGAAGCTCTTGTTCAGTTATTTGTTTGAGTCAGGAATGGAGAAAGGAATAGAAAATAGGACAGACGTTCATAAAAATATGTTGAACAGAAATGAGATGATGATCCAGAAACAAGGTATCTGAAGCAGGCTGGGACTAAAGCAGTGACAGAATGTTCTAGCAAAAGTGGTGCACTGAATCTTTAAAACAAGTGTGTGATAACCATGTTAGCTAGCTGGGAAAAACAAAAGCCTCCCTTATCCACTGTGTCTTTCTAATTTACTGCAAAGACTACAACAATATGCACAAAACCCTGACTTCTCTAAGGACCATGCAAGTTAGCATTCAGTTTGTTTCTGGGAAATCTGCTTATCTACTATTCTTTAGCTATTGTTCTCCCAAGAGTTTGTAGACTTTCTTATCTATATCAGGTCTTAATTTAATAAATCAGGTTAGGAAATCTGAGTAGTTACAGCTAAATTTCATGCTTTGTAGTACATGCAATATCTCTTTCAGTTTGGAAATAAACTCTGGCCTATTCTGAAAGGACTTGTCTTCAACTGTGCATCTTGTAACCTGTAAGAAAAACACAACTATAATAATCAGGCAAATTAGACCATACAATATTAATAAGCAATTATATGCGTCTCTCACATTCTTTACACTTGGCTGCCTGAACAAATCAATATAAACAGAAATATCTAGTTAAGTCTGGGATGAAAATCTAGTGCTTTACTTTAATGCAAGTCAAAACACAACAATTCAACTTTATGTATGGCGTGGTTCATACAGATTGCATCCCAAAGGCTTTATGGGGGTAGACAGTAGTTTTTTCAGAGTAAGATGATAATATAACAGAATGAAGGAAATTATATCTATAGCCAAATACTACTTCCAATTGTGTGAATTGAAATTAACACTACTGAAATCAATATTCTTTACACCGATACAGAGTTACTGAAAGCTTAGAATGAGGTCTTAGTTTGGTAATAGAGAAGCTATGTATTTTGCCTTTGAGAACTGCAATGGAATGGTAAGCCAGTGAAGCAGAGAGACATGGGAAAATGGTTTTCAGATAGGTGAAAATAAAAAAGAGAAAGAAAACAAGAAAGAAAAAGTAAGCAGTATGTTGAAGAAAGCATGGAAGATTTTAGATTCAAGAGGAACAAACTGAAACACTGCATCGAACAATTGCTGAAAGGGTAGATATAGTGCTCTCACTATCAATCCATGGAATACATTAAGAGTTTTCATCAACATCAAAATTTTACTCTCTGTATCGCAATTTAGGGACCTCTATACAGGGTACTGAGACTCTTCAAGACAGAAAGAAAAGAAATAGATAAGAAATAATAAAGTTCAAAGATTTTAGCTGAGATAATGTTGGATTACTTTATAGAAAAGAACAAAAGTAGAGAGGTATAAGATATGTTTCTTTAGCACACATAAGCAGTACTTGCCTTAATCCAAAAAAGGAACAAGAGCAGTTTCAAAATGGTGGCAGTTGAAGTATTGCCAGACAAACCCCAGAACAAATAAAACTCCTTAATACTAGTGTGGTATTAAGAAGCAGGTATTTTTATTATGGTAACAGATGCATGAGGGGATCCTTCTCTGTAACTGTGCACCCCAACAGAACAAAGGCACATACCCTGCATATGGCTGAACTATGTATAAATGGAGGGAGAGAGGTCTGCAGCTGTCACAGAATGGCCTGGGTTGGAAGGGACCTCAAGGATCATGAATCTCCAACCCCCCTGCTGGGCAGGGCTACCAACCACCCCATTTACT
>PPHD01028225.1:0-10942 GCA_002909625.1 Bambusicola thoracicus
TGTCATCTGCAAACTTGCTGAGGATGAACTTGATGCCATCATCTGTCAGTGATAAAGATGCTGAAGAGCACCTGTCCCAAGGCTGACCCCTGAGGGACACCACTTGTGACCGGCCTCCACCCTGACACAGAACGATTGATCACAACCCTTTGTCTGCGTCCAGCCAGCCAATTCCTAATCCATCAAACACTCCATCCTTCAAATCCACACCTCTCCAATCTAGAGAGGAGGATGTGGTGAAAGAGCAAGAATATTATGGCAAAAAAATTGCCCAGAATTATGGTAGCTCAAAGATACACTCAAGATTATTAGATTTATCTGCCACAGTACAGTGTCCCTCAGAGTCTTACTGGCAAATATACAGTATAAATATACAGTAAATTTTTTCCAAAAGTAGTTCATTGTGATTAAGAAAATAACTACTTATCATTAAAATCAATCCATCTGCCTCAGTTTTCTCACTGTAAGGGCTCTTCCAGCCACTCAGTACATTTTCAGTTCTCTGATGACTATTTTGGATTATTTTATTTTTTTAATGTGAATGTTCTTCTTCTTATTATTATTATCTTATGGTACTATCTGTTTTTATTCTATCAGCGATAACTATATTCTCAAAAGAAATTGCCTTCACTAGAACAAAGGCTACAACAGTAGTTAGATCTGGAAAGACCTAGTGGCATAAAACTTTTACCAGAACAGCAAGTTCTAAGAATTGAAGATCTGCTGAGTTTATCGTATCTCATCTATCCTTCATCTTCATAAAGAGATTCTGGAACTGGGAACGAGAGACAGAAATTAAAATAAAAAGTACCTTACAGAAGCAATTTACTTTTTTTTAGTCTTTCAAAACTGGATGTCTAAATGTCTGCCACCATTTTTCATAGGCTGTAGAGCATGTACACTGTGCAGTGGCCTTTAATATTACCACTTCAAAAGGCCAGTACATTTTAGAAAGGCAAGTGATTTCAGGAAATTCTGAACTATAATAAGAAGTTTAGAAACATTTGCTCAAACAACCTAAATATAAAAACATATAAGCTGGTTTCTGATAGGCAGATTTAGAAGAGCTCTAAGTGACCAAATACCTCTGAACTTTTTACTTTAAACAACTTAACTACACTTAGAGGTTTGAAAGTCCACTCAGGAAAATTTCCATTCAAGTAATGATCTCCCTCAGAATGTCTAGATGGATGCCTGCCTGTATCTGAGAAAGGAACAATAACATAATCAAGCCTACAGCCTGGAAGACAAGAGTAGAGGGAGGGTGAGACAGACAGTGAGCTGCATATAGAAGTACAGAAGATGTTAAAGTAATGTGTAAAAAGATGTTAGTAATGTGTTAAAGTCAGTTACAATTTTTTTAATTTTAATTTTAATTTTTTTAATATCCAAACTCAATGTGCTTTCTGGGATTTTAATGAGGAAAATTAAAAAATCAGCTCTGGATCAGGATTCTGTAGCTCAGAGCAATTATTAATGCACATAGATTGCAACTATAACAGTGCCAGAGAAGTGTATTTATGTGCAATGCTCATGAAAATCCCAAACAACACTAATGCTGTTTTATTTGAAAGTCTTTGATGTTAACAATAGATAGGCTTATGCCAAGTCTGGCACATCAGAGTTTGAATTGTATAAAGGCAGCAGCCACAGCAGCTTTGTTCTGCATGAAGGCTTACAAGTCAAGAGGGAGATTGTGCTTACAGATGCGAACAGTGTAAAAACATTTTCAAGATCTGTAATGCTGTTTCATGTCAGTTGTTAGTTGAACAGGGCTGACCATCAACCAGCTGACCATTTTCAAACTAGTGGAAAATGAAGAAAAGGATTGTCAACACTTTACACTGGAATCTGCAGTTAGTTATGTCCTGACTCAGAAAGAGCTCTTTGAAATTGTTCTATGATCTACTTAGTGATAAATATTCACAGCCTAAATATAAGCCTGAGCTCATGCTCCAAATGAATAAAATATTTTTGAAGAAGAGAATGCTAGAAAATATAGTCACACCTACGAAATATTTCAGCTATTTATAAGTATAATTTGTCCAAAACCTTTAAGGATATCAGTTAATGCTATACATTTTTATACAGATATACATACATATGCATATGTAATTAATATAAAACATAAAAGAAATACTATTTTGAAAGTCATCATTTACCTTTATCAGTGTTGTGTGGATTCTTCCAAATCAAATAATTTCCATTTTCAGATAAATTTAAACTTCTGTAATGTTTAGAGTCAGCATCACTATAAACTTATCTAAGTTTAGGCATCTAAAAATTAGTGGTCAGCTAGAAGTTTAACCTCGTATTACTTTCAATAGAAATCTAGCGCATGATTCATTTGCTAGTACACCAACACCCATTAGCACTGAAAACGTCTCTGGATACAGAGGATAGCTGCATAAGGCTCGCAGGCACAGTACAAGACCTATGGAAGATCCACACATCTGGGGGTTTTTCTGAAACGAGAGTACATCAGAATCATGTCTTCAGATATGGACAGCTGAACTGAACTGAGAGAGGTATTCAGATGAGCTACACAGAATATACACCTCTTACTAAATTCTCTTTTTCTCCAAGAATCAAGATCAACACAAAAAGTATCTATAGGAATGGGCCCAGCTCCAGACTTTCCTGAGCTAGCACACTGAAAGTACCACTTTTTTATTTATTTATTTATTTGTTTGTTTGTTTGTTTATTTTTAGCAACGATTGAAATGCTTGGGAGTTTTTAATCTAATAGTATTGACATAGTCTCTCCATTCTGTCCTTAATTTCTGGGATTCTGCTCTCTTGAACATCACCTTAAAAAATATTTCTTCCTATGACTGCATTTGAAGTCCATGTCAAAGAGCACTATCTCCAGCGGTTGAGTACAAGATCTCTTTATCCATATAATATTGATATGTTGAGAGTACCACAGCATATGCCACATACAAGGGTGGATTCGATCTTTGGGAAATATTATGGGAAGATCTGGGTAACCTTTAGTGCACGCTCAGGCACACCTATACCAGCACTCACTATAAGGAGGACAAGAGTCGTGGGCAAGTGAGATAGGGAAGTTCCACACCAGCACAAGGAAGAACTTCTTTTCTGTGAGAGGGACAGAACACGAGAACAAGATCACCAGAGATGATGTGGAAGCTCTTTCCCTGGAAAAGACCCAATCGACACTTTCTTGTGTGACCTGCTGCAGGAAAGCTGTTTTAGCAGTGTATTGAACTAGATGATCTCCAGAGGTCCCTTCCAATCCCCAGGATTCTGTGGTTCTTGATTTTGTGCTTTAAATTTCTACCCAAAGACAGTTTTCAGACTTCCAGTTTGAACTGGTGACTTTGCATTAAGTCACCAGTCACCAGTCACCATTTGCATTAGGAAGCATATAAGCAGGAAAGACTGTTTATGAGGGTGGATAGTGATAGGGCAAGGGGAATGGTATTAAATTAAGATGGGAGATTTAGGTTAGATATTAGGAGGAAGTTTTTCATACAGAGGGTGGCGATGCACTGGAACAGGTTGCCCAAGGAGGTTGTGGATGACCCATCCCTGGAGGCATTCACGGCCAGGCTGGATATGTCTCTGGGCAGCCTGGTCTAGTGGTTGGTGACCCTGCCCACAGCAGGGGGGTTGAAACTATATGATCTTTGAGGTCCTTTTCAACCCAGGCTATTCTATGATTCTATGATTAAGTTGTTAGCTTAACATATATAGAATACTACTTAACATATATAGAAAACTACACTTTAAAAGATAATGACATCATAAAGATAAGTGTTAAAAAAATTTATGAGAATCATTATGGCATGATCAGGTATAAGGAAGATCAAGTTTAGAAAATGTGAGCTCAAGTGAACTAACAAAATTTTAGCAACAGTGTTGAAGTTCTCTTTTGTTATCATAGACTATGGATTAAGTTGTCTGTTGGGGAAGTTTCCTTATCTTGCATAGACACAGTCTGTAGACAAAAAGGAACTTATTATTGTGTAATGTTTAAGCTTTGTTCTCAGTCAATCATGCTGAAACTGCTTATTTGAAGTTATGTATATATTTCAGTGAAAATCGTAGAACAGACATCTTCAAAAGTTAAGAATGATTTGGAATAAGAATGGTAAAAGTCTAGAAATAGAAATAGAAATTCTATTATAATATCTAAAGACTTTCTCTTTAACCTATTCTTGCTGAATTCTATTTCTTTATTTTTAATCATGTCCTCATTTTATTATGCAGATAGTCTGCAGCTAAATAAATAAATAAATAAAAAGCTGAGTGTGAGGTTATGTAACTATAAGTTTTTAAGTGTCCTGACCATGGAGTCTGTATTTGCTCCATTGATATTATATTCCCTCAGCTTTTAGAGATTATTTATTATTCAGCAGAAATAGCTGGCTAGAACAGCCAACTGATGTGATACTGTATGGAGATGTATCTCAGCACATAAAAATACATCCTTCAAGTGACGTGTTGTTTGAAAAATATATTCCCATCATAATATCAGATTGCTGTAGACTGTTTCATTAAAAGCTATAATTTTCAGTAATAACCACATTTTTTCTAGACTACCTACAGATTAAAGCTTTTGAAAGAATGTCCCGAGGAAAGTCTAAAGAACATTTCCAATCTAAGCAGGATTATGTAAAACAAAAAATGTTGACCTATACATTAATGGATATTAAAGTTAAATCACATGAAACACCTTCTGCAATTTATACGAAAATGATGCAATTCCATTTTCTATATATTTTCTTTTTCTTTGAGCAGTAACTGAATTTTGTGTATCTTTCCAAATCCAGTAGTAAATACACTTTGTTTGTTTATCAATTTTGAGTATATTACTCTGGATTGTTCTCAGTCTTCTTATTTCTGGTTATCTCAGGAAAAAAAGAAAATCTTTCCTGTTTTGTGTTATAGAGAAGAAAGTACACTCAATGACAGAGGATTCCTTTCCTACTCTTTTGTTTACTCATTTATTAAAGTATTTGGTTTAACTCTTTGGGAGATCTAACTATCGTATATGTTTCTAAAACAGTCTGTAGGATCTCATTCCCAGTAGCACAATTCACAGCAAAATTATTTAGATAGTTATCATCCATGCAATACATAAAAATGATTCTGTACATTTTCCTTTATTTCATGCACATAAGCCTGTAAACAGAGATGAACTGACACTCTTTTCCCAATCAGTATTATCCCTGGTGTCCTGTGACTTAAATAATGGTCAGTATTTTTGTGGCCTTTCAGGAGGACATTATTTTTCTTAGTTTTGTTTACAAAGAGATCTGGCGTGGAGGCATTTGTGATTTTAATTATACGTTGTTAAGAGACAACTATTAATCAAACAGTGGGCAAAGCAATCTGACTTGTGAATCTAGGTACACCAAAATGTAATACCCTACTAATGCTGAAATTTGCAACTAAAAAGTTATTACTATATTATATAATTACTATATTACTATACTATTATTATTATTATTATTATATATTGCTATAATACTATATTATGTATTACTCTACCTGTGGTATACACAACTTTCCTGGAACTCGTTTAAGTCTGTCTTTTAAAAAATGTCTTCTGCATCTTTCTCCACTTCTGCCTTAGATACTGGAGGGTGGTGTAACCTGACTGATGGGAAAAACAAACTTGGAGTTATCATAGACATATTTATAGACATATTTAGCTAGTTAGCATTTTCTCTCATTTTCTCTGTTCCTTCCCGATAAAGCACTTCACCTGATCGTTACTTTTTTTTTATTATTATTTTATTATTATTTTTTTAATTATTCCTCCTCCTGCCCCTCCTATACTGAGGCAGTGAGTAGGAAAGAAAAAAAAAATCATCGCTTTTTTTTTTTCTTGACTGCTTTTTACAATTAAAAAAACTGTATTTTTAAGACTGACTTTGAAATCCTAACATGAAGGCAGAGTAGCTTTTGGTACTCTCTATCTGAGATGATAAATCTCTTTGAAGCTATGTCTGCTTTAAACACAGTTCTATATACTGGTAATTTTTAGTGGTTAATAAAAATGAACAGTGAATAAAAGTGAAAAATGAATAGCGAAAGACCTTATGCTCTACCTTTCTCTTTCCAGCCACAAGAAGAGACTTTATACAGACTATATCATACAGTTGTTCTGTATTTAATTTGCTCCTACTCGTGCACTTTTGATGGAATGAACAGAGATGATTAGAAATATGAATGTTTTCCATATCAAAAAATCAATTTATGGAAGTAACATTTTAGCTCACTTTTTCAAATTAGTTGTTTCCTATGTATTCTTCCATCCCAGAAGTGCAGACAATTTCCACTCATAGAAGCCAATAGTTTCTTGCAAGTTGGAGATTCACCCATGAAGTAAATAGTGAAAATTAATTACTGCTTATGCTCTTTTCTCTTTTCTGACATCTGCTTCTAATATCTTTTCTTCTAAACCTGAGTTTCTACTTTTTATTTTATCTTAGATTTTTTTTTTTTTTTTTTTTAGTGGAAGCAACATTGGCTTCTTAAACAGAGTGTTCTTATCCTAATAACATAATGATGTGTGCTTCCTTCTGTAGACTGCAGTCTCCAGTAGAAGAACTGGATTTTTAATTTACCCATACACTTTCACTGTCACAGAACGCAGCCTTGGTTCATATTTGCCACAGTATAAATNAAATCAAGCAAAAACAGAGAAAGCTCATGCAGGACTTTCTGTTGATTCTTATGTTTTTGAAACTGCTTCCTTTAAACTTTTTCTTCCCGAGCCCAAATCCTATTGTTATACCATTAGAAGTTTCCACAAGGCCAGATGTTGTGTGTGGGGGTAACACGCCTCAAAGGTCCAAATACAGACAGAGCACTTATCTAACTGTAGATTGTGCCAAATGCTTTGTGTTGTGAAGGACTTAAAAAAATCATGTTCCACTAAAACCCTTAGATTTTGAATAAAGAACTTCTACTTATGAGAAAGCATTTTTTTTCCCGTGAATTTTGTTGAAAACATGAACTTTTTTCTCTAAAACATCTGTGAAGCACATAGTGATTTTCATTTTTCCAGAAACTCATGAAAATACTGCCAGAATATAGAGGGAGCTCGAGTCAGGGTTGGATGATAGAATGTTTTCTTGCTGTGCTTAGTTCAGAATTTCCAAGAACTTCATGATGCTGAATGAAGCTCAGTTTAAAGGCAGGATATTGAAAAGGATGTGATGTATTCACTCTCTCTTTCTTTCTCACACACACACATGCAGATACTTATTGAATATTACAGAAGAAGTTCTCTGGGGACTCACAAAACTTCATTTGATCTCATCTAGCTTTGGGTTTTCGCCTTGTCCAAACAAGGAATATGCAAAATTCTACAGAAAATAAAGAACAGTGAAAACAGGAGCCTAAATTATATTTTTACAAGCACCATTTTTTTATCACTTTTTTTTCTCAGATCAGATCCAGAAGTGAAAGTTTTACTACTTGAAGACACCTCCCATGTTTCACCACACATGCACACCCTTAAAGATGATTCACTGAGATTGAGTTATGCTTCAATATTCACAGCACCCACAAGTTCCAGAAACAAGAATATATGATTGTATTTTTAAAACATTTTTAATATATTGATTTATCATAGAAGAAAAAAAACTCAGAGAAGCCCAAACTGTAGTATAATTTCTTCAGTAAAGAAAGCCAACAAGTCCCTTTCACAAAATTCTTTATATTTCTTGTGAAATAACTACCATTTCTAATTTTAAATGACTTTTGAATTACTGGACAGACACACTATCTTTGGTGCTAGTTCTCTAATCTTGCATTTACTAAGCTAATTACCCATCAGAGCTGAGAGTATTCACCATTAGGACCTTTCCCAGGCTCTGGGCTGCACTCTTTCAATGTACACTGCCAGTCTATCAGCTGTTTGCTGGACCCTGAACAACAGCTGCCAGCAACTGCAAACATCCGGCCTCTACTGAGAGGCATAAAGAACCAATTGATAGGAACAGAATTCAGGATGCATAGGAATGCCTCCACAGTTACAGATTCATTGCCTCCACAGTTACAGATTCATTCTTTGAGCTTTAACAGTCTTAACAGAATAAGAGAGAAGAAGGAAAAGAGGAAAAAAAGAAGCAGCTGATGTAAAGATAAGTGAGAGGATGGTATATTGGCACAATGTTTCTGGTTGCTCTGAGATGATAATGATTTTTCAACATTACTGGAATTTACTTGGATTGAGTCTTTCTTGATCTTAATTTCTTATACATCTATCATTCGATGCAATTTTCTGCAGTACTCTGATAAGCTTCTTAGCCAAACATCATTTGGCTCTATCCCTGGGCTGATTTGTTTCCTTGTCAAAGGAGTGTTAAACCAGTTATTCTGTCTCCAAAGCATCAGGTGATAGACTATAGATGAGTTGGTCTTTCATGATCGTGAACTGATGCCCCTGCCAAACTGACTGCCTTGTACCACAGTTACTAATTTTAAAAATAACTTCACAACACCTTAGGCATCTGAGCAAATGAGTACATTTTTGTCAGGAGAGGTCTCTGCTGACTAGTTAGGAGTGCCAGATCACTAAGAATTTCTTAGTAAAATGTTTCTATAGTAAATCTCCTTTTTAAAAAATGAACAGGAAATAAATAAATAAATAAATAAATAAAAACCCTATTAGTTCCATGCTGCTAGGTTTCACTAAGTGGCTAATGTTCTGTTATTGTGACAAACTGGCTTGTCCTATAGCTAATGCAACATGAGCCATTATATGCCAGGAGTTCATCAGTGGGATGTCTTCAAATTGAGGGAAGACACATTTTATTGGTTAGGAACTCCAATGGACAAAACCAAAACAATTCAGACTATATGGCTCTCTCCAATGCCTGTGAGAAACTTGAGACAGGGACAATAGCATGAGCTTGTAATAGAATGTCAGCCTTAACTGAAATTCCTGGCAGTCCTTCACCTGAGTCATAACTTCTTTCTTTTCCCTCTTCCCTTTGCCTTTTGCTCTTCTCCCTTTGCCCTTCTTCTTCTCTTCTTGTGAATCTCTTCACTGTTTTTCTTTCATTCTCTCTCTCTTTTTTTTTTTTTTTTTTTTTTTTTTGGCCATTGTTTTAGCAGCAGTTTCTCTGTCTTATATAACTTCTTGAAACATGCTCCACCAGTACATTAAAAATGCATATTTTTTTTTAAGGTTTGAAATTTGTTTGGTCTTCATTAGTAAATGAGTCCAACCAATTACTCTTTAGCCCCATATGGGCTCTTGGCAGGCAACCTAATATTTTCTTGCTTTGGATCTGGAGACAAAGAGAAGTAAACAAGCTCAATACTCCCAGCAGGGCACAAAGCCTAACTTCATGCAGGCTGCCTGTCTAGGAGCAGAAAGGCACTAGAAGGCCAAGGAAGAATGTAGGGCCAGAAACATCATTTCCACCCTGCCCCTCTGTACATAGGGATGACAAAATCATGCAACAGTTATTTCAGATGCCAGTTTTTGGTGGATTCTTTGGAACAGATTTTCTCCTTCCCTTTTCCAGCAGTTTACTTGACTGCATCTTGCCATAGGTTCACATTAATACTGTTAATGTCATCTGTTTTTTAAAGCAATTGGTCTCCACATATTATTAGTTACAGTAATTCAGACTGTCTCTAGTCTAACTCTGTTCCCCCTGTTAGCAGGAAAATACTTTAAAACTGTCTCTTCCATTGAGCCAAGTTTTAATTACTATGAAGATAAAATTCAGGATGTGTTCTCAGAGTTTTAACATGATCAATAAAAGAATTGTTTAGAACTTCACTGACTGTTTTTCTGTTCAGCTAAAATGAACAAAATGAATGTCTCAGTACATTACTCTTTGCAAGCAAACCTCCCCCCTTAAACAGAAGGCATTGTTTCTAAATTGATTTTGCGTATCCGTAGTGCAGGTATTTCCACCTGAGCAGCCATCTAGCCAACTTTTTATTCAAGAAAAGGAAATAGGTATTTTCATGGTATGAGCTACTCAACTTTGCTTATGTAGCTAACCTAAGATGAATTTCTGCTCAAAATCCTGTTTGTTAACCATGAAAGAAATCCAGATTAATAGCTAACATGGATTATTTCACATTATAGAAGGTGACTTCTATACCTCGTGTCAGTAAGATTTTGTTGTAAAACGGGACCTGGAAGCAGATAAAATTGATAGAGACCCTTCAGCATAGAAACCACAAAACTCAGAATTGGGTTGTATTTTTCTCCCTAGTATGGAAATTTTATTTTGTGCAGCCAGTGGGAGCTGAAGGAATTTAGTCTCCTCAGAGACCTGGTGGAAATACTACACCAGTTTTTATTAGTACTCTGGGGCAGGTCCCTGCCTGTCTTTTTCTCTGTTTACTCCCTGCATTCTAGTTCTTGCTATTAAGGTTAAGGCATTTCATCCAATGATTCTTTAATGAAGAAAGTATAAGATCTCTGAAACAGGAAATGGAACCTAAAGCCTCCTACTACTTACAAGGATATGCAGGTGTATTAACCACTGGGCAATGAGTAAGCTCTTGTTTTTCTCACCAATCTAATTTTGCGCAGAAGCCTAATATTTAGTAAGAGAGTTTTCCCACTGCAGTCCCCACTTTGCACTCAGTAGTTAGGTACTCCTTCTGCAAGAAGAAATGAACATAAACAGCCCAGGGCAAACCCTCATCCTCTTTCCATCAGTGCTTTGAAATGGCTACCCACACAATAGTTATGTAGTTGTTCTTTATTTGGTGCCATGAATCTGCTCTCCTCTCTCTCACTTCTCCCCCCAACATAAGCACTTCAGGAAAGGTAGGCACAGAGAAATCTCTTATGTTTTATCCAGACAGCTTCAAGCTGGAGACACACTTCTGAATTAATTCCATGCCTGTAGTCAATGACATTTTATGCAGCTAGGCTAACTGGTGTCAGTCATGTTTTCTGTGTACAGCTTAGTTCTCTAGTTTT
>PPHD01028227.1:0-10942 GCA_002909625.1 Bambusicola thoracicus
GCAGTTGGACTTGATGATCCTTGAGGTCCCTTCCAACCTGAGTAATTCTATGATTCTATGATTTTGACTATTTGAACGAAAGGGCCTTCCAGTGAAATACAAGCATGTAAGACTCTGTAGGTAGAGGTAGAATGGCTAGGAATTCCACCTGTCAATTTTAAGAATATATATATAAATGCAGTATATTGAATAAAATATCAATTTTTTAGAAGATGCTTCACATTATTATTATTATAATTAATTAGCTGAACTGACACGGCATTGTTCCACTGCTATTAGTGAAAATTGGCCTTGATTTTTTTAGGGCAGAAATCCAATAGTAAAAGTAGCAGAAAACATATTTTTCCGTGTAAACCATTTAGTCATCAACCCACTCAGTCCTGCTGAAAAGCAGTTCAAAATATAAGTTTTACATCAAAAATTAGATAGCCTGAAGGTGATTTCTTCTAAGAGTGTTCTTTCATCACATACATTTCCATTTGGTATCATTACTATAAAATGTAAAAGCAGAATAGTTATAAGCACTCAACTATTAAAGTCTACATTCTTTGTATCACTTAAATAAATCAAGAAAAACAGTGCTTCTTTCTGTGTAAAAAAAAAAAAAAAAAAAAAAAAAGAAGAAGTAGAGAAAAAAAGACAGAAGAAATCTTCTGAAAGTAAAAAATTCAAAATCCAATCTAAATATCCCATAGTCTTCATATTTCACAGATTTTGCAGTATTTTTTAAAAGTACTGCCACTCAGCTACCAAAAAATACTTTCCATATTTTAATGATCCATAAAAAAAAAAAAAAACTCCTGATGAAAAGCAGGTGATATTTACAGTAATTAAACAAAGTTACATAGAGCTGTTGAAAATGTTAGCAGTAAATAACAATGCAGTGGCTGCCAAATATATATTGACAAAGGAGTAGTTAAGAAGAAGAATAAAACACAGAGTACAAAAATCCCATTTCAGTTTTGAACATAATAGACAAAACATTCAACTTAGCTCCACAGCATTTTTGTGCAGATCTGAGCTGGGTAAAGCAATGATAATAAATACAGCTGTTTCTTATACATATATATAGACTGATAACTCTCATTACTAGAAATTAAATAGCAGTTTGTAATCTCTCTTCTGATTCTTTTAACAGAATGACAAGGACTGAGCCATGTTTTACGTATGAGGAAAGGAACAAATTAACAACATAATTGCATTAGTATGTGATATTCCACTTTGTTTTCAAAGCCCTTCAAATTTTCTCAGTGTTCCAACTTCAGGAGGTGGAACAGAGGGGGGGAAATGAAAGTAGTCTCAGAATACAGTGTATTTCCTTCAATGTTTTCCTGATCCTTCTAAGAAGAAAGTTTAAAAAAAAAAAACAAAACAAAACAAAAAACAAAAAACAAACAAAAAAAACCTGAAAGCAGTGGTAGAAATAAATGCAATGTGAATCTAAAAGCAAAGGAAACAAAACAAAAAGAAAACACACAAACAACAACTGCAAAACCCATGGTGATGAATAATTGTAATTTTTAAAGACTTGACAGTGTCCCATTAACTTGGAAAACAAAACCACAAAGCAAGTCATACATGCTTTTGTTGTCAGGGTACGCAGCAGAGCACAGAAATATTAAGTTTTCAAATTGCATTCACATTCAAATCAAGATTTGATAAAAAATGCTTTTTTAAACAGTGGTTATCCTTAGCTGTCAAAACATCGCTTACGTGCTGTCTGGAAAAATTACCATTCGTAGTCATTTGTCAGTACTTATCCTACTCTTCACAGTCAGGCAGAGAGAATGTTCTAATTGAAGTCAAAGTCATTTCTATCAATGATACTTATTGCTCCCAATTTCTGATATGTTGACAAAACTTTCCGAATTCTTAATGGTTCTTCCTTATTTTTAGTATGTGTTTCATACTAATCATTTATTATTTCCATCTGAGGTGTTATATCTAAGAGGGGTCTGGGATCCTTCCTTATGAAGGAGACAGTCTTCTGATCTTTCATTTTATTGATACACATTATTTTCCTGGCATGCTACAACATCAAAGAAAGCTATTTTATGAAAAGCTGACCACCGCTTCTCTGAGAACTTGCTTTGCATAACGCATCTCCATTAGTGCTTCCATGCAAGTTGTCAGAATGACAGTTAAATATCTTCATGCATTTATATCACTTCATGTAGTAAAATGTCAAATTCTATGCACACTGAAGATAAAAATGTACAATATGTAATGTAGAATCAAGACATGCACAGTCAGAGCATTAAAATATTATATAAGCAAAGGTAGTCAGTATGAGACTGAAATCTAGAAATTACAGTCTCTTAGGCATAACTGTTTCATTAAAATGTTCAAACAGTGTCTCCAAAGCTAATTTTCCTTCCAAAGTGCCCATGCATAGAAAGCACAGCAATAAGACATCCCCCTGCTATGCCTTTCTGAATAGCAGATTAACTGCAGAACTAGAATGATGTCAATTTGTTTCAAAATATTGCAGCAAAGCTTTTGAATGGATGAGCAATTACTAACAGAGGGTGCAATTATAAGGGAGTCACAGGGAATGCTTTAATATGGTTCTTCTCCTATGTACAAGCAATAACAAGAAAATGTAAGGAAAGAGGAATAATGAGACAGCTGGGTTTGACAGCACCTTGGCAGCTGTCAATAAGAAAGTAAGTGCAGTAGTGCAGTGGAATCCATTCTTCAAGGAATCTTTTAAAGGAGGAGGAAAATGAGCACCTTGTCAGAGAGTAGCTGAAAGTGTAACCAACAGGGGCTGTAGGATATTCCCTTAAATTAAACCAAAATTTAGTTTTTATACTAACTAACTTTTAAAAGACAGTAATTTGGGCAGCTTTGACTTGAAAACTCTTCTCATCTTTTCCTTTTCTTATGCCAGTTTCCCAAGTTGTTGTTAGCTGTTCGAAGAGGATATAAAAACCTTCTCACTTGCAACCTCTCTTGCACACAAGCTCTCTCTGCTACTCACTCTTTTTTTTACTGAATGAATATTTTACAAAGTGTTTTTTGCCATTTGTCACATTAAGGTGGCTTAATACTATTTCTACACTTAAATAGGACCAGCCTGGAGCCAGCTGGTCTACCTAGACAGGTTCAAGAGGAAGAAAATTGAGTTTCAAAAGCGGTGGGCCAAATTCTCCTTTCAATTATCCATTGTAATTTCATTACATGCAAAACCAATGATGCAGTGTGCTCCTGTTTTCCTGCTAGTAGAATCTACACAATTGCCTTTTGCGGCATTCAAATGCTACAAATATGGCAAATGTTTTCATTAAACAACTACAACAGAAAAACTCCCCATGACACAAAAGAGCTTTATTCAAACTAATGCAAAGGTCATACTTTGGTTGTTTTTTTCTTGTGTATCCAAAAGCTGCATGAAACGAAACTAGGAGATCACGTATTCATATACTTTGTAAAATACTCTGGTAAGCAAGTGTGCATAGGTATCCAAGAGCACAAGCTATTTTTTATACACACTACTTCCGCACCTACTAAGTAATAAATTTTCCATGGAATCCCCTATTTAAATAAGTCACTGGATATTAGGAAGTTATCAACACACCTAATCCATGATGCTTATAGTAACTTCTAATTTCAATTTTAAGAACATGAAAAAAAAATGTTATAAATGTATTCTAATTTTATTTACAAAGTGAAAAATGTAGGTTTTATTGCTTTTTGTCAGTTTTTCTTTGGTTGGTGATTGGGTTGGTTTTTTTTTGCTTGTTTGTCTGTTTTTTGTGAATGTACAGCTAATTGAACTGAAGCTCTTGAGCAGTCTCATTATTCATAAAAGTGCTAATCCCAGTCCACTCAGCTACATTTGAAATCTATGATCATCAAGTTTCAGAGCTCCAACACTGCATTCAGCTGTTCACTGTCTTGGATGCAATGTCAGGTAGACTTTTACTTTCCATACAGCGGGTTTCGCAGTTAGTATATGTTTGGGTAAAAGCTACAACATTGGGTGCTATTGGCATAAATACACCACAGAAATTTGTTTTGTTGCTGCCTGGAAGGATGTATTTTGATTTTCTGACATATTCACTTTGTAGAACAAGAAAAAATATTCTTAAAACATGCATTAATCTGGCTTAAATCTATAGAGAGCATTAAAGCACAGACTATTTTCTTTCTTATCTCATCACTAACCATACACTTTTCCCCAGTGTTATACTACATACATCCCACAGCAATCCAAACAGGAAATTAGGTCTTCTGGCTTTCTCCATTGTTTTTCAAAAGAATCTGCTCATGAGAAGATAGCCTACTTCCAAGGCTATATTAACACATGATAATTACATTTTCAAAGCAAAAAAAGGGCACATGTCCTTAGTAGTCTTTGATGGTAACTTTAAATTGCACTCATTGCTTTATAGCAAGTATCTCACTCTAACAAAAAATAAAGTTATAATAGTAAGTAATTGTTCACCGCTTTCCAACTTCAAAGTACTTTGTAAATATGATCTAATCCATCATAATTTTCAGTCCTCAAGAGAATTGAGTACACAACATCAGAGACAAGAACAGCAAGGCAGACAGGGCTAATGGGCAAATTCCATCATTTTTGCCCAGGCATGTCCTTGCTTAGGATTTTTCTCCAGGAAATATGGAATCTAAAAAAAGTAAGCAACATTTTTCAAAACAAAATCTAATAGTCGCTAAGTGTGAGCTACTACAGATTTCTATTACTAGTTTTAGTTTGCATCTATCTTCCTGTAAAAAGTCAGTTCATACACTATATGAGCCCATTACGAGCCCACACATGCATCTTTTCCCATAAAATCTGCTCCCATTATACATGTTTCTTTTATATTCCAATATACTGTTTCTTTCATATTTATACTTTTAAAATTCAATAGTATAATAAAGATACATACATTATAAATGAGTAATGTGAAAAATATTGAAATATAATGAAACAAAAACAGTAGGAAACAAAGTCTTACTGATATTGAAGATGATTTATACCTATCATACCTGATTGCTCAGAAGAAACTTCTGCCTGTCATTAGACAGCTGTTTTAACTAATTGTTTGGAAACACTAGCTAGATTTCCAAAACTTCTAAAATTATTTTTAAATTACATTAAAGGTAAAAATAAACTGCATAATTTACATACAAAACAGTCCAAATTTGGTTAATCTGAAGACAGAGTCATGTTTAATTGCTTTTGATGGGATTTTTGTGAAGGAAGGAAGGATAGAAGGATGGAAGGAAGGAAGGAAAGGAAGAAAGAAATCTAGACACTGAGTCTGGAAATTACCCCATTCATATTTTTTCCTGTAGAAAATGCTGCATTTCTTCATAACAGCAGTAAATAATATGAGATCACCTAGCTCAGAGAAATTAACCTTCTGTTTTGTCAGGAGTAGTCAAGCCAATAAGTAGCTAGAAAAGAGAGAAGAATGAATGGAAAGAAAATTCCATATTTATACAGGAATTATCTAAAGCCACTCCAAGTCTGGGATGTTCTCACCTCTTAAAATTACAGTAATGAGTGTGACTATAAACAAAGCCATTGTGTTTTATTCTAATCTGACAGGAGGGCATATGATATTTTTTAAAAAAATTACTTTACATAAATGTTTGGCCCTTAGATTACTGGCATTTTATAAGATGGGAAATTTCCCAAATATCTGTGCTGTTTTAATGCTTGTACAGTGCTTATGCATTTCTGTGAATATGTTCACTGGCCTAAAAAGAAAAAAATATAGTTTTATTTTCAAAAATATATATGTGCTGGGAAATAATCCTGTGCAGTACTGATGGAAGAGGCCTGCCACACAAGTCCTTTTCTTTCCAGAATGCAAAGTAAAACAGTTTGCACATATAATAAAAAGATCTTCTTGTTATTTTCTATAATTATATTTTACTTTGAAGCTCATTTTATGTGTTTAATGAGTTCATATGTAAATAGATTCAAGAAAACATGCTCTATAAATAAATCAGGAGTAGTTAAAAGGTCAAAGATCATATCTGATCAGGAAAACAGACCACATGGTGCTACAAATATATATTGTTTGTATCTGACTATACTGCCAACTTTTGGAGTGGAGAAGCTCCAAAAGTCACCTGGATAGCTCCATTAAACAAGCCACAATAAGCAGTGAAAAAAAGTAGGGCTAAGAAAGCTTCAGAGTAACATAATTGTTAAATCATTTCAAGTCACCATCCAGAAATCACAGTAAATCAATGACCAACTAGTTAATCTAGATTAATCATAGGCATACAGCTTTTGGCAACATGGATCCAGTCAAAAAAATTCAGCTGACTGTATCTGGTGATTATACCACTGGATGAGAGCCCTGCAAGGCCTTCTGTAGGACTCCCTGGTCAGACTCTGGTTAGTTCAAGGGTGGAGGGGGGTAAGGGGGCTTCATGGCGGTCTCACTCTGCCTGGCTGCATGGAGAGCCTTCCACCAGGCAGTGGAATGGGTGCTGTGGCCACCACCAAACATGCACATCCTTTACTGACAGGGATGAGTGAAAGGGAGCCATTGCTTGACTCCTGCAGCTCAGGAGGCTGAGAACTCTGTCCCAAAATAGTTTTCTCATGAGCCAAAGCTTTCAATCATTGCTTAATAAGCAGTCACCTGTTATAATAATAATAGTAATATAATAGTAATAGTACTGAAAAACAAGACAAAAAAATTCAGAAGCTTTCTCTATCAAGCTGTTACCTGAAAAACAAACAAACAAACAAACAAACAAACAAACAAAACACACACACACAGAAAAGAAACAAAAATCACATAACCGAATCCTGAAGTTTGCCGCTGGTAGTTTGGGTTTCTCGGGAGGGAACATGTGCTTGTTTTTTATTTAATGTACAGATTTATCTCAGTTGTAATGTTGTTGCGATGTTTCTTTTTTAGAGGGGAAATCAATTGAAACTGGTTGCTTATTTTGTTTTCTTGCTCCTGCAGAAATTGAAATCTGAGCACGCCCATTCTGTGCTAATACGTGGAAACCATAAAATTACACTGTCTGGGAATAACAGCTCACTCTAACTGAAACAGACAGCAGGCTACTTGCATTATCCACTCTGAACAAAACTAGAATACTGAGAAGAAGGAATAAGATGTGAAAAGTAAATTAGGGACTGATTCTATAAATCTCTCTGAGCATTCTGCTTGTCTTCGTATATATACTACAATCAAATACAAAGTGCTTTCACAAAGAAGGGTTTGCAGGATCAGAGCAACAGATTTCAAGCAAAGGTAACAAGCAGAGTAATATAAGAATTTTTATGGTGTATGTAATTATTATTATCTTGGTTAGATCTATTAAAATATTAGTATTGTTTAGATTATTGCATTTCTTGCCCTTTTTCAGTATTTTTCATGATAATATACATTGTTTACAATAAACACAAATTTTAGGGACAACACAAACAAGATTCCAATAAGAATTATGTCAAGAAAACACTAAATTTGATTTAACTGCTCCTAATAAGATCAAGACAGGCCATGAGATAATTTAGAAAAGTGGTTACTAATAGAAAAATCTATCCAAAATCATCCAATCAATTACTTTTCATCACTCACACAGTTGGAAGCAAATTTATACTAATTTGGCTTGAGGTTACACTCGCTTAAATCCTACAGATTGCAAGAAACCTATCCTCAATTTTGAGATCATGCTTACAAACAAATGTCTTGAGATAGAAGACCAAATCAAGGCATTAGTCTTCCCTATTCCTATTTGTACCCAATTCCTCCAAAAGAAACATTTATTGGCAAAAGCTGTCACTTAATATGGTAAAACTGAAGCAAATCCAGCTTTGAAAGAGTTTGACAGATCAAAAGCATCACAAATTCATGATACAAATCATTGACCACATGAAAATGCCAGTTGCTGGTTCAAATATGTTTGGAGGAGTTCTTTTTTGACAAGTTAGCTTTATATTGGCAAGTCTGAAGACTGCTCAAATATTGCCTGTCTACCAGCTGCCCGTATAAAACCAGCATAATAGTATGAGGCCAATATAAACTCTATGTACTTGCTGTGGTTATTTTTTGGAAATGTCACTTGAGTGTCCATTCCTCATCCTGGTGAAATTAGCACTCCTGAGCCATCGAATAGCATGCAGATCAGATATTAGCAATTGTGGAATGAAAGCCTAATTACATTCACTGTAAAAAAGAGTATATTAATAGTTCTTAGCCCAGCCAGAATACAGAGAGGATTAATTCAAATCCCTGTAAATCCCAGAGGACCTTTATCTCATTCTATTATGGAAAATTTAGCAAAGTCATAAAATTACAGAACTTTATTTTTTCTACTTTGAAATTGTCTAGATAGGAATATATATCAATATTATTGTTCACATTACATAAGCATAACAGTAGAAACTAGACTACAAAACCCTAAATAAGTGTACATTATTCTGATATCTTCATTATCCAAGCTACACTTCAAAATAACATTTTATCCAAATGACTTACTAGAAAGGAATTCTTGATCAAATTCTCACTTACTTCAATTGAAAGTTAGAAAAAAAAATTGAGTAGAAAAGCTGATCTAATGGATATTCCCTAAAGCGTTTGAAACTTTACTTAACTCAGTCCATGAACAGACTGGAAAATTGTAAATAAATAATTAACATAAATTAAAAATTATACACATATATATGGTAAGGCTGAAAATTACTGCCAATTATAAATACTGTGTTTCTTTCAATATTTGCAAGATTAGAAAATGGACAGCACCAATTACCCTTTTTCACAAGTAATCTTTGCAGACGGAAGAGCTGCTTCAGTGAACTTCAGAAGTCAAAGACTGCTGCCTCAGTGCAACTGCTATTTTTCCATTCTACATTCAACCCATTACGTGAAACTACTGTAGTTTCTATCATATTAGCTAGACTCCATTTTCTTTTAAATGGAATAAGGCATAACCTTTACAAGAATTGCCTTCCTTTTCTGCATCATAATAAGAACTGCAACATCAAAGCTCCACCCTTAATTTCGAGTGTTAGCTACTTGAAGTCAAGCCTCCATTTGTTTCCAAGGTAACAGAGAGAAACTCAACTGAAGACTGTTCCTGGATGTAAAAGTAAACATTAACAGACTGATGGATATATATCTTACTTTTGCAGAATATGTGTCAAAAATTAATGATAATACCAAGTTAAAAAAAAAATTATAAACAAAGAGAACATTTTTGAACAAATAATATAAAAAAAAAGTTGCAAATGTTAAGAAACATTACAGCCTTACTTCTGTAAAGAAAGTGAATAATTTAATGAGTTAATTTAGTTACTGCATGATCTTATTTTACAGCAACCACTTCAGATAAACATGATTTCCACTTCAACAGCTTGTTAGTAACATAAATATATTGGACATGCTGGCAAACAGGTCATCACAAAATACTTTCTGATGCATTGTTCGGGGTTAAAGTTGAGAAACGTAGGTCACTGCTGAGTGATCATTCCATATTTAGAAGCCTTTTCAAGCATATAGCATATTGCAACATTCAGGCAAATGTACAATTTCAATTTGGAAGGAAGCAGTCAGCTAATTAGCACCAGAATAGAAGCAGAAACATTTTTGTAACCCTTGGGACAGGAGTATTTTCCATAGAACTGACAATTGCAAGTTTCAGCCTAGGCAAATTACCCACAGACACAACTCAGGGGAACAAATATGACTGCAGTTTTTTTTTTGTTGTTTGTTTGTTTGTTTTTTTTTACTATCCTACTTCTGATTTCAATCTTTAACTTTTCTCATGCATTGCTACCTACCATTTTCCTTAACAAATTTAATTACAACTTTACTCAGGTACTGACAATCTAAACTCAACACCAAACTTGCAGTAATTTTCCAAGTTAGCGTACCTCAGATGTTGCCTTTATCTGAAAATAGCTCTCTGTAGTAAATCATGCTCAAGATCCAGCTCAGTCTCTTCTCTCATCCAGACTCTTGCAATCCATATGAAAAAGATTTTAGGAAGCATTAAATAACACAAAAACAAAATGAGATTCTAATTAACAAAAAAAATAGAATGCCTTGATTCCAAATAGCTCTGAATTTATTGTTGCTGTTGTTTGAGATAAAACAAAAAAAAGCGCAAACTTCCAAGTTGTTTCAGTATTCCCTAAACTCCCAGTACCAGAGTGATTACTTCCTTACCTGATTTTTTTTCTTTCAACATTCACTATATTTTTTCATCTGAACTATGAATTTTAGTCAAAACAATCTGAATTATACTGTCAGCACTGTTTGTTTCTTGGATAACTTCAGACAAGCAACGTATCCATGCGTCTGCATGTGTGTGAATGGAGCTATACAGATCCACTCACATTTGAAGACACCTAAGGAGAAAAATGATCTTAGTAGGCATTAACCAGTAGAATAAGAAATGTAGATGGCAAGCTGCAACAAGTGGAACAGGATTCAGAAGAGACAGATCAGCAAAACATCCCACTATCAACTACTACTCTCCCTATTCAACAGTTCATCTCTTAAATCATCTTGATTTTCATCAGTTACTTCCTTTTCCTTCTTTAGGATAAAGAGGAATATTAAAAATCTATAACACAAGCATATGTCTAAAACTGATTGTGGTGATGTTTGATGGAACTCTTTGAACCGTGAATATTGATACCGGAGGATTATGCTTGAAAATTTCAACTGCAGGGAGAAGAATAGGACTTCCTTCAAATTGCTGCTTCATCTAAGTAAAGGCTGTATAAGGAGGCAGTACAGCAAACATGCTTAACCAAAAATCTTCAAACCAGAAAAACCTTTTCTCCTAGGAAAGCTTAGCCAAAAAAGAATTTCCCATGAATCTTTTGATGCGGTTTCATTTGTCCAGAAGACAATGAGATTTTGCAAAATCTAAAAAACTGTTGTCCATGAGTTGAGACATAGAACTTTCTGGTGGCTTATGAAGGAGAAAAAAAAAAAAAAAAAAA